>PVJI01012267.1:0-52322 GCA_004026765.1 Micronycteris hirsuta | reverse complement strand
GATTTTATTTATTTATTTTCAGAGAGAGGAGAAGGGAGGGAGAAAGAGAGGGAGAGAAACAGCAATGTATGGTTGCCTCTCACATGGTCCCCACTGGGGACCTGGCCTGCAACCCAGGCATGTGCCCCAACTGGGAATCGAACCGGGACCCTCTGGCTCCCAGCCCGCGCTCAATCCACTGAGCTACACCAGCCGGGCTCCATCCTATTATTAACTTGTGCTCCTTATGGACTCCAATTACACCTAGGTCAGACTGTTTAATATTGTCCTTATATCTTTCAGGCTTTTATGCAATTGTTTTTTCCTCTTTTTTCTTTAGATTGGATAATTTCTATTTTTATAATATTCGGAGTCACTGAATTTTTCTTCTACTACTTTCAATTTGCTGAAAACCATGTAGTGAATTTTTTAGTTTAATTATTGTACTTTTCAGTTTTTGAGTTTCTATTTTTTAATGGTTTCCATTTTCTCTGGTGTTTTTCTTTATGATTTGGACATATTTTCCTTTAATTCTTTGAACATATTTATAACAGCTTCTTTGATAAATTACATATATAAGACACCTGTAGGTTGGTTTCTGCTACCTGCTTTTTTTCCTGACTATACATTATATTTTAATTTGTGTGTGTGTGTGTAGTAATTTTGATTGTATACTGGGTGTTGTGGGTGGATCAATCTGAAGACTGGATTTCGTGATATTCTTTTATTGATTTTTGTTTTAGTAGCTATTGGTGTTACTGGTAGATCACCTTGAACTTGTGTAGGCTTAGTTTTATGTTTTTCAGAGACTATCTGTGAAAACTCCGACATGTTTTCAAAGCCTTTTAACTTGTTAACTCAATATCCAATCTTTGTTTCTTCTGGTATTATTACAATCTTGTTAAAGCTTGGTTTTAGATTTTGGTAGGTAGGCCTATTGTAAGCCTTACTCTGGAAGATAAATTTTTTACTCCTGAGGAGTGGTATTTCTGGTGTCTCAGCTGGATGTCTTGGCTGTCCAGATGCTGAACAGATGCTATCAAGGTCTCTCCATTCTTGCTGACAACATCTCCCAACAATTTTTAACCTCTAGTATTTCTGTTCTGCTCACAATCCCAGAATAGCTGAATTCTGTTATGCCTTATCTAAACTCTCCCTGTATATATATAGTTCAATTCAAAATATTTATGGATGAAATGATATAATGTCTGGGATTTGATTCAAAATAATTAAATGTGGGGATGAGGGTGGGGAGATGGTGGGGCTACAGGTGAGACAAGACCCTCCGTGAGATAATTGTTGAAGCTGGGCTGTGAGTACATGAGGGTATATTATACGGGTTTTTCTCCTTTTGTATATATTTTACACCTTCAAATTAAAAATTAAAAAGAACAACAACAAAAAAACAACAAAAAACACGACCAAGGTTATCAAGCTGGATGATGAAGTGTTGGTGAAGCTGGGAAGAGTGCCCATTTTGAGGTAGGGAAAAAGGATAAGCCAGTAGCAGTTTGTTAATGTCTAAAACAGGCTTTTATGCAAAAATATTTTTAAAAAGCAATGCTCAAGCTGGCTCATTCTGCTCTTTTAGAAGTGTCATCAAGTGCAGGAGGTATTTGATTATCTGCTTGAAGATGTGAGTCATATGACACATGCTGAACAGAGGCTGTGGTAACTACCCGGCTTACTTATCTTACTTCTGATTCAGTGCTGGCTGCTTATATTCACTGATAAAGCCCTCTGTGGTCCAGGTCCAGACTACAAGAGACAGTTTGGTGAGACTCTGGCACACATCTCCCTGACTGGTTCCTGGAGGCATTTGGCTGTATCTTCCTTTCTATACCACCTCCTTGGATAGCTGTATATGCCTGGAGCCTCCCTGAATCTTTCTTGCTCTCACCTGCTTCCTTCCAACTAACTGTGGACTCCATAATTGGGCCCAAGAGAGGGGTTTGTTCCCACAGCCTAAGGAGTTTCAGGAGAAGTAGAGAGATTTGTCTACAAGTTAAGAAAAGAAAGAAAGAAGAGGAAGAAGGAAGGAAGAAAGGAGAAAAGCACTAATTTTCCTCTCTTACGTTCTACTTTCTTTTTTCTTTCATTTAACAAATCCTTTTATGTGCCTGCTATATGCCAAGTTTTGTGTTAAGGATTGATTGGGGACTCAAAGGTAATCAAGAAACAGTTCTTTCCTCAAGGATCTACGTGCAGGCTGGGTGGGGAGGAAAGACACACAATCAGAATAATAGAGAAAGTCACAGGTGCCAAGCTTGCTGTTTGTGCAGGGACCAGTGAGGCACAAGGAAGGAGTGGAGAGTCATTACTAAATTCTCTGTCCTTGGTTTTCATACTGTCCTTGATACCTATGCATGATTTAGAGCCTCTTTGAATCTCAATTTTCTTATTTTTAAAATAAGACTAATTATACTTACTTACAGCTATTAGAAGCGTCATATTAAAAGTGTCTAGGAAGATTTTTGCAAACCATAGGGGTTGATGATGTAGGTATTATTATTATCTTTCCTTCTTCCCAGGAACACCAGTGATAACTACAGGCCCATTTTTTCCCAGGAGACAGATCATTGTCATCTGCTCACTGAACCATATTAAGATATAATAGGGACTGTGGCCATTTCAAGGGAATATACATAAGTAAGAGAAAACTTTTTTTTCCAAGTAGGTGATAAATCTTATGCCTGTTGACTTTTAAAAGCATAGAGCCAAATGTCCCTTTTGTCTGTTAATACCAACAACCACTTTAACATTTGTTTTTCTGCACAGTTTACAAAGTACTTCTAGAGTCATAAATCATTGATGTTTCATAATAACCTGTGACTTAGTAGAATAGATTTCATTTTGACCCTTATTTATAGATGTGGAAAATATGGCCCAGAGAAGTTAAAAAACTTGCCCAAGATTCATAGCTGGTCCAGGCAGCATTCTGGTCTTCTCTTTCCTAATCTTTGAAATTATCAGCTTCTCCCTGTCTAACTATAGCATGCACGGTGCTCCCTTGATGTTTTTAAAAGGTTTCAAAATATTTTTCAAAATGTTTAAGAAATTATTTGTTTTTTGACACATCATGGACATCTGAAGCTCCCAGCCCCTGGTGCTGTCACAACAAATCAAACAAACAAATAACCATCTCCATTGTTTTGTGGATTATTTCCCCATGAGACAGATGTTTATTTTTTACAAATGAAAGCTCATTGTTGTCAGGAACATTTAAGAGGCTTAACCTGTCTTCTCTGGCATATGGCACAGGCTTTTCATGATAAAACCAGTAGTGTGCTGCGGCAGGCAAAATTGTGAGCCTCTCTCCAAAACTTCATCAGTTGCTATTACACGGCAACATTGCTTTCCTATGCAGGGGCGCGTCTGGGCCTCTGCCACCATGAAGGGGCGGGGGGGGGGGACAACAGGCTGTTTCCTTTGATAGCGAATACTCATATTTTAATGGGTATGATGTCATGAATTATTAAACTAGCTTAACTTTGAAGCCGAGCTGAAAGAACACATAGTGAAGAATGACCTTGAGACTCTTGAAAAATGGGAATGTTGACTGTGCCTGCAGACTCGAAGATGGATTTCTACTTTAGTTTATATTTATGCAACTGTGAAACTTGTTCCCTTGTTGCCAGAGAAATCCTTTGTGCAGTCGTGTGGAGAAAGTTATTACATTTTAGTGCCGAAGAGCTGTAAAGTTTCTTTCCCTGTGTCTCATGAAAACTAGAGTGCTGGCAATCTTTGTGCTGGGGGGATGGCCCTGAGGAATGACAGGTAGTCTCTCAGAAGACAAAAGGAAACAGACAGATATTGTTCTTTAAAAAAGAGCCTAACATTAGGTTCTTACAAGGGATTTGTGCAGACTTGGTCAGTTACAGTGCTGCCTTGTTTCTGTTTCAAGGTGAATCAAAGAAAAATTGGGTCCCCAAGGAGAAAGATGATCTGCCAGCTCCACTGTAGCCTGAACACATGACCTTCTCAGCAGCAACTCCACCATAACTAGTGCTCTTGGCGAGTGCGGGAGAGGATCTGTCAAAGCTCTGGGTTTGGGCACTCCTGGCTCCTTTTCTAGCTATAGATTGCTGGGCAAATCCACAGACCTTAATAGCGGGCTGAGGTGGTCTTGTGTCCTCCAGTGGGTAGTGCAGCTATGTCCACACCCACAGAGACGTGTGACTCAATCTCCCCTTCTATGTAACACCGTTCAGTTAACATTCTGAAGAAAGGAAAGAGGGTATGAAGTAAGGATGGTGGAGAAACCCGTAGTTACTGAGCATCATTAAATACTTGGCTCTGTCTTACTAAGATTCATCATGTAGTTGCGTGGCATTATCCCCATTTATAGGGGAAGAAACTGAGGCTCAATTTCTCTGCGAGATTTTCAACATCACAGTTAATGACAAAGCTGGGCTTTATATGAATCTAGAGCTGTTTGACCTCAGAGGCTTATGAGAATTTACCATTCTTACTATGAGATCCTGGTTTCATTGAGCTTATGCTTTCTTCTTGTTTGTTTGAACTCCTGGCCTTTATATATGATGATGTCTTCAGACCCACTCTCCACTCTACTCTCTACCTGGCAGACTGACCTATCTTGACTAGTGCCCTTGTTCTTTCGCTTACAGTTGGGTCTGCCCAATGTGAGACACAGACAGGGCATTGGAGAGCAGGTGAAGGGAAATCAGATGGGGTGTTTCCCCAGTTTTCTCTCTGTTGGATTCTCCACTGAAGGCCGCAGCTCCTGCCAGGCAGCCCCTTCCATGCAGCTCCCCTCTTTGGGTTTTAATAACCGCTCCCTCCCCTTGCCCCTTGAGACTTTGGGGGGTGGGGCCAGAAAGGGAGCTGCTTTCTGCTGATGTTAGCCACTGGGTACTGCACTGTCCCTGGTGCTTTCCTAAACACTGCCCACACTTCTGTAAGTCAGCCCCTGTATTAAGACAGTTGGATCGCTCAATCGGAGTGTGTCACTTCAGTGCTGTTGGAGTCGATGTTCTGGTGTTGCTCCCATCCTTGACTGTTTGTACCAAGAGGGTGGTGTTTTTTGCCTCCTCTTTTTTCCCTAAGAAATTCCTATTTGTAACTTTCAGAAAGGCTATTTTTTTCATTTTTCACTTTCCTTGCTGCCTTACTATTTGCTTTCTGAATTTTCTCTTTGCCCCTCAAATTGAGTCTGTAAAATCAGGGAAAGCCAGCCTCCATTATTATTTTCCAAGATTGAGTTTCTCTGGTCTCCAGAGTCTTGTCTCTATTCTTGTATAAGCATTTCTTTGTAAAATAGTCTGTTGAGAAAACAGTCTTGAGAAAACAATGCACACTTTCTAACCTTCTAGGGAAAATTATTATTTCTCCAAAAAGGAAGGGAAATAATCAAAGTATGTTCAGTAAGTAGCAGTCAGGATAATAAAGGGGAAAAAGCAAGAAATTCAGAATCAAGGTCAGTTTCCTCTGTTGTTGGATTGAAGCAAGCATTTAATGGTAATAAAATCTTTTTCCTGTATAATACATTTTATATTAAAACCGCAGCCATTTAAATGAGGGATTTTATGTCTGCACAGTCTTTATTGAGCATGAAGGATTAAAAAAAATCGCCTTTTTTTTTTTACCTTAAAAAAATGCTCTCTTGGCTCACTGCCTCTCGGGCTCACAGAAATAAAGATTCGGGGTGGGGAGGGGCCAGAGTGGCTTGTACAGTTCCTCGTTTATGCTATTTAACCTCAAACCCTTGTTATTCTGGGCCTCTGTGTCTCCTGAATAAACAGTAAATCTTTCCCAATGGTGTGGCAGCTTTATGATATGAATTCATGCCTATTTTCAGAGGAGCACGAGAGAGCCTTTACTGTATTTTCTCTCCTTTTACTGGCGATTTACTCAAAGCCTGTGTCTGTCAGCGGGGCAAGGCTGTGGTTCTGCCTCTCTCTGGTCCAGGGAAAGGATTGACTGCGGTGTTATTTTATAGGTTGGCTTGCAATGGATTAATTCTTCTGATGAAGGTTTATTGACTTATAATTTCCTGAAAGCTTTAAATTTGTGATTTACACCTGATCTTAAGATAGGAAGATAAGATATCAAGACTTTACTAGGTCTTCCTCTACCATAAGATCATGCAGGGTGAACGTTCGCTAGACTGATTTTAAGGCTGTTCATTTTGGGCACATTGGAAGTGCTCTCAGAAGGTTCAAGGGCATGTGGCATTAGAAATACCAGAAGGAAAAATTCAACTCAAGAGTAACTACATTTTTTCCTTGGTCATTGCTGATATTCATGGGGTAAACTGTTGGACTGGACTATTCTTGATCATGAGTATGGTATAGAGAAATCAAAAACACTAGGTATACAACTTATGGGTATTTGAAACATGTATTTGTATAGGAAATTATCTGCCAAGGGAAGTAGACTATTGTTGGTGGGGATCTGACCTAGAGCAGGAGATGCCTCATCATCTTTAAATAGCTGCTCTTTGAGTTAGAACAAATTACCTGAAAATGGCAGGCTCCACATTTTAGATCTTAAATAGCCAGAGCTGCATTTCCCATTGGAAGATTAACAGCATCTTTTAAAATCTGAATTTTCTTAATACATTCACCTGATCTGACTGTTCTTAGCCACAACTTTAACAATGTTTTAAATATAGCCCCAAAGCCAGCATAGTGGAAAGACCATTTACTTAAACAACTATTTTTCCCCTGTAATGTCATGTAGATCTAAGCCTTCTCTGTATCTTTCCAGTACAAAGGCAGCATATGGTCTATTGTTACAATCAGATATTCTTGTGGGAAGTAAGAGGCCATGGGTGAATGGAGAGGATATTATTGTTGAGTCTAAAGCTATTGTTTTGAGACACGGACTAAAGTTTTCTGCAGTTTTCATTTTTCAAAAACAGCCTTTCAGGAAGGTTTGGCTGATATGCTCTGATTTTTATTTTTGATAGTGTGGGGCTAATGTTTACTCTAGGCTCCTGAAAATTGGTTCGGAAGACTTTCCATGGAAGAGAAAATGTGGACAAATACTGTTAGTTTACTTAGTGCTGAAGGCATTAGCTGGTGAAGAAAGGAGATGACAGTTCTGTAAGCCAAAAAGTCATGATCTTTTTGCTCTTGAAGTATATATTCCTGAACACCTTAGGAAAGGCCTGCGAAAAATGAAATGAAATGAAATGAGGGCTGAAGGTAACTTAGAAAATGAATCTGCATCTGCTATGCCTAAGAGAGAATCATCTCATTAGAAGGAAACATTTTATTCAAAAATGAATTTTTATTACTACATGGGGCAGAATAAAGAATATGATTTCACCAAGTTGCCACTCAGGCACACACACACACACACACACTTGCTTGCACAGACACACACAAAGGAAAGAAGGAATGTTAAATCAGAAGTGTGTTGCGTGCTTTATAATTCTGGATTTGTTTTTCAGGTTTTGAATTAATTAGATACCATGCTGAATTCCAAACGTGATAATTAGACAAATTAATGCTGCAGTGAAGTTATTAACAAGGCAAAATATGCTAATATGCTTGTGATGAAGAGCTCTTCTTTTGCCTTACCAAGAAATTGGCAAACATCTTTTATTTGGGGCCAGACAGCTTATCTCAAGTGATTTACTAAAAAGGTTCTCGGCCGTATGTTATGAACAAATGTTGTAAATAGGGGTTAATGTCTAAGTTTTTGATATGTATAAACCTTGACATGATGCAGCAAGTCCCGTGACACTGTTAGTCTGTTTTCTGAGTGGCAGCACTTTCCAGAGGGGCCCAGGCTCTTCCCTGTCCTTCAGCGCTGGTGTGAATCCAGCAATCCCCACCGCTTGCCAGTGTCGTTCCTGTTAACATCATCACCGACATTCAACGTGAGGTGAACACCGGTTGCCAACCTGATAACCTGCCGGTTTCTTTTTGGCAGACTTTGTGTCTCCTTTGGTTTTTAGATGTTTAAAACTCCTAGCCCAGAATCATTAGGGAATCCATTTAGTGGTTTCAAAGTGACACAGCAGAATTTCTCTTTCCGGTCTTAACTCCGATACTCAGAGCTCATTGTGCCTCGTGAGCTCTCCTGAAACCAAGGAGAAACACCATTTACCCAGGGGGTTCTGACCATTAAAAACAAAATTTATAGAAATATGAAAAGAACTTTTCCCATGAGCATGTCATTATTTTAATTCTTTTAATCACACACTCGAGTATGGCCTGTATAACTTTGATTCATTCGGATATAATATTTGCTAAAGGAGTTTCACTCTGTACCCCAGGTAGGAGAGTTTTGAGTTGTAAATTTGAGGGAAGACTCTGAGGCGTGTTTGAGTGGGGCAGACAGTTGTCAGCTGTTGGCTGGCAAGTGCTGTGGAGCTGTGCTCTGTGGCAGGACACAGACCATCTATTGACTGAAGAGCATGTACAGAAAGTGCGTCAGTTAGGAATGCATTTGAGTGCAAGTTACAGAAAGCCTTATGAACAGTGGGTTTAGCAAATGAGAAGTTTTTTTTCCCCATAAAAAGCAGACCACGGTAGTGGTCCACAGCTGAAAACATGTCTCAGTCATGTTTTTTAGGTTCTATCTTTCCGTTGTATCATCTCAGTGGGTGGCTTTTATCAATGTGGGACAAGATGGCTACTGAAGCTCTGTGCATGGCATCTGGGTCAGGAAGGAAGGCAGGAAGAAGAGGAAAAGGTCACCCAATTTGTCTCTTTTTGAAAGGTTTCCTGAAAATTCCATTTATATATCATTGATCAGAATTGTGTCAAATGGCTGCCCCTAACCGGAAGGTGATAGTGAGTTTGGATCAGCTGGCCAATAGTCTTCGTTACACTTTTCTTGGGTACCATGATCCTGGGAATGAGGTTGTATCCTCAGTTACCTGCCACTGTAGGGTGCTTACCTAAACATTTTGCTCCCTGGACAAAATTTGGCTTCTTAGACAAATCTGATACTTGGCTTTTCTGGACAAAAGGAAGTTCAGGTAATAAAACCATTTTACTCTCTCCAGGCTGAAGGAAGTGTAGTGTAATGAATAAATCTGTGGACTGTAGGTTGAGTTGTATGATTTTGGACATATGGCTTTCACCTCTTTGACCCAAAGTTCCCCTATGTGTGAATTGAAGAATGTCAGGAGTTATTGCTAGGAAGTAATACATAAAGTATCTAGCTCATTGTATTTAGCTATTTAACTCATTAATAAGTAGTAGCTGTGAAGGTATGAATTAAATTCACATTTTATTCATAATGAGGTAACGTGTAATGGGGAAAGATGGTTACACATAATCTTTAACCTTTTAAGAGAGTGGTTTTTGGTGAGTGAAGAGGCCTTTTTGTTGAATGGATTGATAATCAGGAGGGTGTAAATTTGAATGGAAAAAGTCTGTAGACAAAAGGTGGAGAAATTGGGAATTGTGGGGAGGAAGGAGCAGGGGTGAGGAGACAGGGAGCTAAGAAGGAATGCTGGATGGAGACGGTGAGAGGAGGCCCAACGGCTATGAGGTGAGGAGGGAGGCTGGAGAAGGGAGGCCTAATGGGGAATTTACTATGAAGCTGTGCACTGTGTGATGTAAACACTTCTTCTGACTCACCTGCAGAACCTCCTGGAAGGATTAGTCTGACTAATCTGTAAGTGAACGTAAAGAAACATTGTTTTGCCTAAAGCTAGTGTGATGTTATAATAGTTTCCAGAATATTTTTTTTATTCAAGTCCCACCACTCAGTAAGTTAGGTTGAAAGGTGACAAACCACACAAAATGCATATGGAGAGTACTCATGAATTAAATGTTTGGTTTTCTGAGAGACAGAAAATGACAATTTAAGTTGTGGGTGAGATTCTCCTTCCATTCCACCCATGAGAGTATACCCTGAAGTTGATGGGAAGACACAGCTCGGAATTGCCCTTCCTAAGTCTCGGTTCCTCTGTGTGATCAAATCATAATGTATACGATTTTAGCATTTGAAAAGAAAATACTTATTTTTATTTTTTTGGCACAACATATTTCTAAACAAAAGGCAATTACTATATTTGGTGCTTGATTGGAAAATGCAAACCAGCAATCTGTTTCAAAGCTGGAGGAAAAGCTGGCCACTTGGAATGTATTGAATAATAAGTAAATCAAGAGATTTTCAATAGTGCTTGTGAATATATAGCTGACCCTTCAACAACATGGGTTTGAACTGTGCAGATCTACTTAAATGTAGATTTGAAAAAACAAATACATGCAATGTGTTTTGCTTCCTTATGATTTTCTTTTCTTAATAATATTTCTTTAGCTTTATTGTAAGAATACAGTATATAATATATAAAATATGTGTTAATCTACTGCTTATGTCATTGGTGAGGCTTCTGGTTAGCAACAGGCTAAAAGTAGTTAAATTTTGGGGGAGTCAAAGTTTATATGTGGATTTTTGGCTGCACAGGGGTTGCTAACTCTATCCCTCAATGATTGAAATGTGTCATGAAAAGATGCGCATTTATTAAGAGTTTGAAGAAGTGAAGATAACAGTAGCTAACAGAAGGAGCACCTGTGTGCCTGTTGTTCAAGGGTCAATGGGTACTTGCTTTTCACTCTAGACCAACTTTAGGGCTTAACCCTTCAGTAAAATATGATTCAACTTGATGTTAATTAACAGGCAACAAACACACTAATATGTAGCAGGTTCAAATCATAGACCATAAACTCATGTTTTTAAGAAATGTGGCTTAATTTGTGTCCTTGATCACTGCAGAATTTCTAATTTGTATCTCTGCACACCAACAGGTAGAAATGTAATCTGAATCAATTAAGAGTCTCCTTTCCCTTTCCTGGAACAGGGGCATAAGTTTGGGCTGTGGGCAGAGGGGATTTGTATCGTCCCAGGAGTGGGAGGGAGCATCTGGTTCTGGGTTGTCATCTGCCAACGCACTTGCTAGGACATTCTCATTTTAACTTGGTGACCAGTGGTTTGTTCTGATGGATCAATTCTTGGAACTCTATCATAACCATTCCTTCCCTAGTTTGCTTCTCTTTTAGCTGCTTTCAGCCCTCTCTGAAACACGGGCATGACTGTTGCTCCCTAGTCCCTCTGGGGCTGCAGGAAACTCACAAAGCTGACCAAGATCTTCTTGCACACCCCACCAGGCATGTGCTCCTGTCTTCTGCAGGCTGCAGGTACCTGGTGGTCTTGCCAGATCTTGGGCTCTCTTAGCACAAGGCAGGGCCCTGAGGTTCTTGGGACACCTGGTGTGAGTTGATTTGGGCAGGGTCAGGGGACAGAGCCCTTTTCAGAGGCTCAGATTTTCTGAAACTCTGCATCTTCTTTTCCTTTTTTCTAGCTGGGCCAACTTTATCCAACTCTCAGGAACAGGATAAACTGGCTCTGACTGATCACATTTTACTCCAAATCTTTTGTTTATGCCCCAAGTCCTAGGCTTTTGAAACTTAAAACTGCGCCCCCCCCCCACTATTGCTCTCATTTTCTTTTGTGTCAGGCCTTCCCTGAGGAAACAAAAGCAGAATTCTCCTCTGCCTGAGTGGTAGAAAGTATGGCCATTGGAAATACTGGTGAACACCCGTTAATGTTTCAAATGATTACCTGTGACTGACTAGTATTCAGTATAAAGAACCGGCAGTGCTGTGCCAAGGCCCCCTGAGGGTATCTCTTTGCCTCTCTGCCTGCCCCTACTGCCGTCTTGGCTCATGTTCTCACGAACCTCTCAGAGAGAACCGGTCAGATGTGGCATTCTTGAGGGAAAGAAGCAGACATTTCTTCCTCTCACAAGTTTGAAGGCTTCCCTCACATGATTCATAGCAGGCCCCTGCACACCTATAAGCTGGTAAACCATGGTTCCTATTTATGGACTGCTGACGGTTCTTTTTGTGTATTCAAACATACCAAAGGCTAAAGACTTAGCATCTCAGGTAGATGCAATAATTTAGGTAAAAACACTAGTGGGACCCAGAAAACCTAACTCAGAGAGATGCCATGTCTCCCTCTCTGAGCTTGGTGAACTCTGGGGAAGCCTTTCAGGACTGGGAGATCATAGAAATGTGTCATGGAAAGACACACATTCATTAAGAGTTTGAAAGAGGTGATGACAACAGTGGATAACAGAGGGGACACCTGAGACAGCATGCAGCAGCACTATAATTGTAAGCTTGTGTTTTATTATTTTTATATTCCTTAACAGAATCATTTGTAAACAGCCATCAGCTTCCAAAATGCACATCCTCTCCTCACAAAGAGTGGCACTACAGTCAGAAGGTGGTTTTCCTGCACACTGGGATATCTGACGGTTGTGGTTCAGACTGTGTATGTTCAGGCAGGCACCTAGAGGAGTGTCTGAAGGCTTGTAGGCCGTTTCCCTTCCTGACTGGGCTTACTGGATATGTAGGTGTTTGTATTTGGATGGGCATGAAGAGTTATGAAAGATCCATTCTTCATCCTGGCATCAGGCACAGAGATTGTGTGGCACAGAGCAGGAGTTCAGTAAATGCTTCTCGTATTATTAGACTCAATGTAGCATGGAGGAAATTTTATCTTCATTACCAACAATGAACCCGTAGTCTGGGGCAGGACAGAGTACAGTAGTTTTAAAGGTGAATCATCACATCGGGAAGAAGCACATGGCGAAGCATTTATCTGTTGATTTTTTTTGACAAACAGGTTGCTTATCTGGGCTTTGGTAGTTCTAGAGGAAGGTAAAATGGGCCCCACAAAAAAAAAAGAGAAAGGAGAAGGACTGCTGAAGCAGGAAACTTGGCAGGGACAGGCCAAAGGGGCCAGATTCATTGTCACAGGGTGAGATTTGCACTTGAATGCAGGGTTTAAGTAAGGAGCAGAGAAGGCACACTTCTGGGGATTACTGAGAAGGAAGAATCAACATAGTATGGATTTTGAGGGGTAGAGAATGGGACCAAAAAAAAGAAAAAGAGAAGGGGTTTAAGATATTGGTTTGAGGATTTAGAAGGGAGAATTTAATTTGGTAGATAAGGGATTTACTGTTAGATATAGTGACAATTAAGCACTGAAATCATGCAGCCTGAATTGCAATCTTCAGATGGCTCTCTAATATCCCAGTGTGAGGGAAAACTGCTTCCCAATGGAAATACTCTCTGTGAGGAGACGATGTACATTACGGAATCTGAGGCCTACCTACAAATGACTCTGTTTAGGGCAACACTCCCCTTTTAGCTCAAATCTGCTACTTCAAGGATTATTTATTCACAAGGTTGAACTAGCTCCTTCCCTCCTGCTGTCAGGGCTCTGCTGCCTTCCCATCATCAGTTCCACCAGGCAGGATGAGAGGCCTAAAATCAAAGAGTGCAGGAAGTTATCAGCCCATTGAGCAAATGATAAATCACTTCCGAGTGCACACTGAGCAGGGATTTGTGATATCTCTTAAAACACAAATAAAACTCTGGATGGGTCTGTCCTTCCTGGTGCCTCGGTTGGCAGGACTTGTGGGGGACATCAGGAGCCTTGCAGGCCTCACCCCTCTCAGACCGGGCTTAGCATGTGCAAGTGTTACGTGCAGGCAGGCATAAGGCATGTGGGAGACCCATGGCTCATCCTGCAGAGTGCTGGACCATGGGGAAGTGAACACAGTGATGTGGGTGAAGGCTGGATACACAGCCTTAGCAGCGTGCCTCCTCATGTGATCTGAAATTTCAGCACCTTCTTCTCCCACCCCTCCTGCTAATGGTTGTTCAAGCTTCATTATTTGTGCATAAGCCACTTGGCTGTGCCCCAGTGGAGAGAAAGAGCTGGGTAAAATCCTGGATCTGCCTCTTAGTAGCCCTGAGGTTTTGGACAAGGTACTTAAGTCTCTACCTTGGTTTTCTTATTTGTAAAAGTGAGAGAATAATGCGCCGCCTCAGAGTGTCATTGAGAGGAATACAGGGCAATTTTCATAAAGTGCTTGGTACTATGTGCCACCTTCAAAGGCTGGCTCATAGTAGGTGATTTACAAAGGGGGAGCTGTAATACCCAGTATTAATAACAGTGATGCCACACAGTCAAGTGAGCAACAATGTAAAAAAAAATATATATATATATATCTATGGCTTAATTTTTTAAGCCTCTATTCAGATTGCCAGAACATTTAATCTCAATTGACTCAGCCTCTCAATCCACTTGGGATCCTGGGGGAGGAGATCCAGTTACTGGTTACTGCTGCCTGGTGCCTGTGCCCCCTTCCACATTCCCACTGGCCACCTGGGCTTCCGTCAGCAAAGATGGAGGCTGTATTTTCTCCACCCATCTGCAGGGCCTCTTCAGATCTGTCTTTTACATGGTTATTTCTGCTATTTTCTTGGACACACAGAAGAATTGGCTGTGCCCCGTATCACGCTGGGAGTGCTGAAAGGCCCCCTTGGTCTGGCTGCCTGCAGCCCCCACCCAGCCACCCAGCTACCACCTGACCCCTGTGTGGGCTCCCCCTGGAAAGCTCTTCAACCCACAGAATCCCTGTGGGGTCCTCACTGGGCCCTTCATTGTGCCTGCCTGGGGCTGATGTGGGGATACACCCTGGTGTCTTGTGATCTTTCCCTCCCCGTGTGCCTGCACACATTTTCTGTGGGACTGTTGGGACAATAGCTTTCTCCCGAGCTTTTGGAATGCAAAAGCCTTTGCCTTAAACTCAGCTATGAATTTCAAATTTGAAACTCCAAAATCAAGAATTGACTTTTTCATTCTCTCAGCATTTCTCCTTGCCATCCATTTCCTGAGGCACTAAGTGTGGGATTCGGAAGTATCTGCCTGGGGAGAGAGGGGTGGGTAGAGGGAATGAGGGTATGTCAGGGCTTGAGAACTTTGGCTAAAATCTTAAAATATTTCTCTACTATACTGCTATTATTATATCCATTCTCCATACAGTTTCATCCCCAGGGGGCTCAGTTTTAGATTGATTTGCTTCAATGTTGAAGCATTTGAGGATGATCCTGTTTTGACCTGTTGTTGGCCAAATTAAAAAAAAAAAGAAGAAGAAGAAGAAGCAGATAGGGAAGCCAAGAAGAAAGTTTGACATAACTTCTGCTCAGTTTAGTGGGGAGCTAACTGCAGCTCTGACCTCGTTCTGTTTTTCAGTCTAGCAGAGGTCATGCCACTCTTCTTGATACGTTTTCCTAGTTCCTGCTCCACAGTCCATCATTGGATGCTTGGCTGCCTAGGCAACAGCATTCAGGGCAGCTCTCAGCAATGTATTCCTGGAAGAATGTTTTAATTCCATATATGGAGCATTTTGTGCAATCTGGAGTGTGTCAGTCTTTCTACTGTCAGTATGTATAGCCTTGTGCTGACTCAGAGAAGCTGCTCAGACCAGTTTGTATATCTTTTGAGTTATGGGATCTGAGAGGAAAGAGTTATCTATATTTCAAAGATATCATCATCACCATCATATTCAAGTGACCATACAGATGCCGGTGGCATCTCACTGTGTCCCCTCACTTGTAAGTGTCCGATCAATGTTCTTTTGAACTGTACTATGTTGACAGCTGGGCACTTGGGACAACAGCATTGACTTTCACTTGCATGGCAACCACAGGAAGAATGCAAGCAACAATATTTATGTGTCAGCACAGGATTCACCAGCTCTGGTGAAACAGGATTTATAGAATTGAAGTACAGAAGCAATACTAAAAAGTTCACCACCACCATCACCAGTAACAACTGTAGCTGCCATTTTTGGAACAACCCTTTCGTGCCTGGACTGAGCTCGACTTTTTAATTTTTCCCAACAAATCTAGAAGGCAGACACTGTTCTCCTACTTTATACATAGGAAAATGGGTTTAGAGAGATTAAATGTTTTGTTCCTCATTACACAGAGAGGACGTGTAGTCAGAATTTGAACCCAGATCAGTTTGACCTTGCAGCCCTTGACTGTGAGGCTGGGTCGGCACCATGCTGGCATGCTTGCTGAGCGTCCTGTTGGCATCACTGAATCCCTAGCATGGGTTCATGCTTAGTACACAGTACGTACACAATCACACTAAAAGGAATATGGTCAATTGCTCGTATTAGAAATTAATGCTCTGTGTTCTGAAGTGTTTCTTCTGCTTTGAAGCAAAGGTATGTAATAGGTATGGGTTCTTCCTCTTTCATGTTCCTAAGAACCATCAATTCTCCCTAACCCCTCCCCAGACCCCCCACATATCTCCACCTTCACTTCCTGGTGTGGCTCACCATCACCCACTATCAAGATACTGAGGTGGTTCCCAGCTCATCTTCCTGATGCTTATCTTTTGTTTTCCTGTACTCCAGGCTCTACACAGCAGCCAACATAATATTTCTAATCCATAATCTGCTTATAACTCTTTAGAGATTCCTATGAGCTTAACACAAAGTTTGACTCCTTCAAATGGGCTTTGAGACCACTTATGAGCTGATGCCTCCTGCTTCCAGGGCCTCATTCCTCACTATTCCTCAGTTCCACGCTCTGCATCTTGAATGCCCCATCTGATGCCAACCTCTGGGCCTTTTCATGTGCTGTTCCCTTCGCTTAGGACACTGCTCTCCTTTGCCATGTAAATGGCACTTCTTCTCATCCTCCATATCTTGGTTTGTATGTCACTCCCCACTGAGTAGCCTTCCTTGACCCCTAAGCCTGGGAAAAAGCCTCTTCCAGGTGCTCCCAGAATCCCCTGCACTGCTTGCCTAAGAGCTATCACCACCCCAAGTCCCGTTGTGTTCCCACCACCCTCCTTCCCCACAAGATGGTAAGCTCCGTTGTCAGTCACAGGCCCAGCTCTAGGCCTGGCATTGGGTCAGCACTTAATATTCGGTGAATTAGTGGAGAGTTATATTTAATCTATTTCTTATAGTCACTTTTGAATTGGAATAGCTTCCTACAACCTTGGGTTTGGAAGCGTCATTATACTTGGGGCAATCTTTTCAAAGCAATGAATTAGAAACAGCTTCAAAAGTCCTTGATAAAGTCTTTCAGGAACTGTGGGGAGGCCTTTGTTAGATTATGGAAGTCTAAATGTCTTCAAATTTAAAAAGGTAAGAGATGCGAAATGTCATTTTTAAAGTGCAGACCCAAGGACTCCTACAGCGTTCTCTTTTACTAAGTTGGGTTGTCACTAACATTAGACAACAGAGGAAAACCACCTTTTAACCTGATTAATGAATAGTCCCATTATACATTTCACAAAATATTAAACAGAACTATATCTGGTTACTTTCTCTCTTCCCTCCTGTCCCAGTCAAGACTTAAGCTGCTGCAAATGTCTGCTCTGGCTTTTCCTTTTCAGAGGACTTGTCAGGGCCTTGAAAAGACCCTGATTTGCAGACTGACTCTCTCTTCTGCAGTGGAAGGACCAGATGGGACTATTGAGGACATGAGGGAGCCAAGAGTTCTAGCCTCTTGGCACTTATCCTTCCTCTCATACGATTCCTGGCTGGATTTTCATACCCATTCATGCTCTCCCCATGGCTGTTTCCCAGGGATTAAATTTAGCCATTCAGGTTTCCCAGGCTTCAGTATTTGTGTGCATTTGCAAGGCTTTCTCAGAAAAGGCTCAGTTCTGGGCTGCTATTTGTTTAAAGGCTGTGTTTATATCCATCCCCACAGATCCTGCCTGCTGCTGACACAGCCTTCCCCTCCCTCCCTTCCTCTCCACCTCAGACGGACTCTGAGCCCTGAGAACTGCATTCTCGCCTGAGCAGGGGGTGAGTAAACAGACTTGGGCTGCATTTAGAGGGGTTTCTTTAGTGCCATCTGCCACCTCAGCAGAGGTCATTGGGATAAACCGGTTTGCTAAACAAATTGGTCAACAACTCATGAATAAAACTTAGAAAAATTCCAAAAGGTTTGTGGGTACAACTCTTCTGAGGCCACAGCTTGTGGGTACAACTCTTCTGAGGCCACAGCTTGTGTGTCCCTTTCATGCCATCCTCTCCTCCCACCCACCAAGACACTCCTCCTGAAGCTTGGTTCTAGCAGAGGCAGCTACCATCAAACCTGGGGATGTACCTTTTTTTTTTTTTGCTTTTAGAGTTTTCTTGTGTGTGTGTATGAAGTATAACATAGCAACAGAAAAATTCAAAGCATACATATTCAACAAAAACTTGGGTAGCCACCTCCCTCAAGTCAAGAAACAGAATATTGTCTGTACCTCATATATGACCCCCAACCCTCCTCACCCCATCACAATCCTTCCTTCCCTCAGACATGCCCACACTATACTGACTTTTGGTAATAATTTCCTTGCTTTTGCTAATGTTTACCACGCTCAAATGCATCCTAAAACAATGGGGGTAGTATTGGATGTTTTGATATTTTAATGATTTTGAACATTATGAAAATGGAATTGTATTATGCATGTTCATCTTTCATATTCTTTTTGCTTAAGATTATGATGACATTTTCATTGCTGTGTAATAACAATGGTAAAGGTATTGATGCGTTTATCACAACTTATTTAACCATTCTACAGTTGATGGTCATTTGGGTTGTTTCAAGTTTGTGGTAATTATGAACCACACCAGTGTGAACATTCTAGTCTGTGCATTCTGGCACATGTGGGCGAGCATTTCTGTAGGGCACATACCTCTGAGTGGGATTGCAGGCTCACAGAAAATGGATGTCCTCAACTTTTCTAGATGATGTTGTACAGATTTCCAAGTGGTTGTTCCAATTTACAGGCTTCTCAGCAGAGCATGAGTCCTAATGTGCCACATATTCACCAATACTTGGTCTTACCAGTCTTACTAGTCTTTGAGACTAATGTCTTTTCTTCAGGTCTGGCCCAGTGAGTGGCAAGAGCACCCTTCTTAATGGCTTCCAAATGTTCTCAAAGCAAGAAGGGGCTTCTAGTCCTTTTCTTCAGACACAGATGGTAAAAGCAGCCTAGTGGGATGCTTGTCAGTATTAAACACAGGCAGTAGGTGGCTCCTCAGAGAGAAGAGATATTTTCTCTGCTGGCTGATTTTCTCTGCTCTTTTGGAATGCACCATCCGTGCTAACAATGGCATTTAGACTCTCCGTGCCATCTGGATGGCTGGGGCTTCTGTGGGAAGGACATCTGCTGGCAGCTGTGTGTGAAAGAGAGATGAGCCAGGCCCAGGCACGACCCAGGGGCTGCTCACTTGTGGGGACTTGCTGCTTAAAGCCAATTCCACACAAAACAAAAATGCTTCCTCAATCATTTTACTTACTGAAGAGGAACCAACCCGTGGTTACCGTGTGGGATCCTAAAGGAAAGAGATGATAATTATTCCCAGTTAGTGGACCCAGCCCAATCAAGCCAGCTTTTCATCAGGTTTGATTACCTCCATTTCAGCATCAGCTGCTGTCACTGCTCTTGTCGGGCCTTGTGTATAGAGTAGGGTAGTATAACCTATCACTATGCTGTTTTGAAGGCAAAAATGAGAGAGGCATGTAAGAGCTCCTTGAAAATGATCAAGGTATTTGAGTCTAGAGTCATAGATTCCTGGATGAGAACCTTGCTATAGAGACTTTAAAGGGGAATTGTGATTTTTAGGTAACATTTCCCCTCTAAGACAAGACCTTCCAAGGATAATAACAGTGGGAAGAATTTCTATGGAGGGAGAAAGAGGATATTGGATCCTGCTTCATACTCTGTTCTCCCTCTTGGTTAGTTCTACCTAACTATTGGTGGTGGTGGAGGTGGTTAGGAAAGGGAGGGGCATATTTAAGAAGTCTTTACTGGAGTTTGTGGGCAATAAAAAATCAAACAGACAGCCAGAAATATAGGAAAAAATACCCATCACCGTCAACTGGATGATCTAAGGCATGGTTTACTCATCCTCTCTTTCAGCTCCTGTCTTCTCCCTGTTTATCTCCTCTCTGTCTTCAGAGTGGCAGCAGCCATCTTGAAGCCTTAGTCTCACAAGAGTGACCTACAGTGGAGCCTCCGTGACGCCTGGTTTACTGGGGACTGTCTTGGTTTACACCTCTTGTGCCAGCATAGCTTCTAACTGTGCTACTTTTTATTCTGAAAGACATCCCAGTTTGGGTGATAGATTATGTCTGGCTTATCTAAGACAAGTTCTGGTTTCTTGCAGGAGAATCTGCTGTAGCTGCCTTTAGGAGAGGTGCCACTCCCTTCCCACAGGAGTGGCCTTCACAGCAGGAGCCTCTGCTGTGTTGCTTTGTGACCATCCTGCCTGGATCCAAATCCCAGCTCTTCTTCTCTTTTTTAGCTGCATAATGTAAGGGCAAGTCAGTCACGTTGCCTTTGTCTTAGTTTTCCCAGGTGTAAAATAGGGATAATGATAAAAGTGCCTGGCATGGAGTAGGTAGCCAGTACATTTCAGCCAATACTATTATTACTTTAGGGCAGGGATCCCAAACTGGCAGCCCTGCAGACAGCCCAGCCCAGCCTGCTAATACTTGTGTTTGGCTCACACAGTATTTTCAAGTTTTGAAGCTGAAAACCTTTTGGAAGAAGGTTACCGTTCAGAAGGGCAAAAGTGTCCTTATCTGATTCATGCGTTGATCACATGCTACCCTCATGGCGTCAGAGTTTGCAATCCCTCTTCAGGCCTGGACATGATAAACACATCAGACTGCCATGGGTCTGGACTAGGAGACATGGTCAGTGTTACCACATATGTGTGTTCTCTCCCTTCCACCTCCCTCTCTCAGAGTTAGACTCTAGCCCAGGCTCAAGTCCACATGAGAAAGATGCTCTCCCTTGGAACACTCTTGGACTGAGAACTCTCTATGAACAGTGAGTGGTAGGTTCTCTCTGCTAAGTCTCCCCCAAACCCCCAATCCAACATCCAGGAATAAGTGGCCACAGGAAAACATTCATCTCTCTATGCAGAGGTGGAAACCTACTTAGGAGACAGTGACTCCCTCTAAAGAGTAGGCCCAACCTTTGGGGATTTCTGACTGCCTTTCCCTCCATTCATTATGCACATGTAAGCTTTCACCTGATCTTATTTTAGAAATTTGACCCAACTAAAAACTTGCTCTTATTTACAATAATCTCCACTTATTTGAGTTTTCACTTTCCATGGGTTCAGTTACTTACAGTCAGCCATAATCTGAAAACATTAAATGGAAAATTCCAGAAATAAGCAATTCACATTATAAATTGTGTGCTGTTCTTAGTAGTTTGATGAAATCTTGAGCAGCCCTGCTCTATCCCACCCTGGATGTGAGTCATCCCTTTGTCTGGTGTATTGACACTATAGATGCTCCCCTCCTGTTGGTAGCTGTCTCGGTGATCAAAACTACTGTTACAGTATCACAATGCTTGTGTACAGTTCAAAGTGCTTAACATATAGTGCTTGTTATATAATAATGGCCCCAAAGCACAAGCATAGTAATGCTGGCAAGTTAGAGATGCCAAAAAGAAGCCATAAAATGTTTCCTTTAAGTAAAAAGGTGAGTGTAGTAAAAGATATTTTGAAAGAAAGAGACCACATTCCCATACTTTTATTACACCATGTTTTTACAATTGTTCCATTTTATTATTAGTTATTGTTTTTAATCTTTTACTGCACAGGTGGCAAACACAAGGCCCATGGGCCGAATCTGGCTCTCCACTTTGTTTTATCCACCCGGCATCTTGTTTCTACCCAGTGGCAGTGCTGAGCTCTTGCTTAACTGTTAAGGAACAGTTACGTTTATACAGTCCTAAAATTACATTCATCCCTTTGAAGGCAACTGTGAGGCTGATGTGGCCCCTGGTGAAAATGAGTTTGACACCCCTGTTACTGTGACTAATTTATAAATGAAACTTTATATAAGAAAAATCATAGTACATATAGTGCTATTTGCAATTTCAGGCATCCACTGGGGGTCTTGGGATATAGCCCCCATAGATAAGAGGGGACTTCTGTACTCTCAAATGGAGTGGTTCTCAAAGCATGGCTCTGGGACTAGTAGCATCAACGTCTCTGGGACTTTGTTAGGATTGCAAATATTGAGGCCCCGCCCCAGACCTACTGAATCAGAAACTCTGGGGGTTGTGTCCAGCAATCATGTCTAACAAGCCCTCTGGGTAATTGCCATGCACACTACAGTCTGAGAATCAACATTCTTAAGATGCTGAATTCCTTAGGTGAGTTTCCAGAGGAAATGGCCAGGAGTCCTGGCAGGCTTTGGTGTCTCCCAAGTTCCTGGAGTGTAATTGGTCAGTGGATGATTTCAGCTGTGAGTCAGGGAGATGATTCCAAGAAGCAGGTTTGAAGATGGCAACTTCAGGTGAGGAAAAGCAGGAGCAAATGATCCACCTTCTGGGGATAATTGCTTGACTCTATGCAAATGTTCTAAGCAATAAAACCAGCCAGTGATGCTCAGGAAATATGAGTATATGCTCCCCATGCCGAGTGGTCTAAATAGAGAATTATCAATGATTGGGCTTCAGAGCCCCTATTACACAAAGCCTAATGACATGAAATATACCACACCTGTCAAATGAAATGCACACGGGGATGTTATGAGAGTTTTCAAGAGCATTTTATTTTGCATAATATGTTTTTTTTCCATGCCAGAAATGGGATATTAAAAAGTCAGCAGGTATATAGCTTGTTTTAAAATTATTATTACTTTACTCTGGCTTTGCAGATTTTTATTTTCTTCCTCCTGCTGCTATTGCACAGAAACAGAATATTCATTCCCGAAGGGACCTGGAGATCAGTAGTAAGTCTAGTCTTTGCAATTCACAAGTGAGGAACTCAGATGTTCAGACATGTGAGATGACTTGCCTTGAGCGAGGGCCTGGGCTGGCACCCATGTGTCCTGATTTTCAGATCCCAGGAATTCCACTGATGTCTTTTAGGAATCCCAGACTAGTTAAGGGACCTGGGAAAGTAGCCACATGCATTCTCTTGCCTGTTGACAGCATTGGAGGAGTGGGGGGAGCAATGACATCATTTACATGTGTGCACACAGCCCAGTACAGCAGCCAAGAGCACCTTGCTCCCTGCAAAGGTCACTTCTGAGGTTGTAGTTCAGTCAGATATACCTTCCATTCATACTGACACTTTGAGCTCAGTTTCTAGGAAGCCCAAACCACCACACCTGCAGCCCAAGTATCAGCCATGTGTTGAGGGTTGGAGGGAACACACCTTCTCCCAGGGCCAGCTTCATGGGCTTAGGAACTGTGCAGTTGCCCAGCATCCTTTGCTTACAGGACCTGAATTTGCTTTAAAGCTTTGTCGTTACCATCTTGAAAATCTTAATATTTTTTGAAAGAGGAGACCTGTATTGACATTTTGCATTGGGCCCTGAAAATTATGTAGCTGGTCTTTCTCCACATCTTTCATACCCTCTCCTGAATATTCTTTGAAACTCATTTTCTCCAAGCTTTCTCTGAGTGTGTTATACATCATGATATTAATGTTAATCCTTATCATTAACTGCTTTTCTTCTGTAGGCCAGCCCTGTGAGGTAGATACTATTATTGTCATCATACCAATTTAACAAATGAGTCCAAGACTTAGAGAGAGATGAACTGGTTTAAGTTTACAGACTGAGGAACTTGGGTTGGAACATAGGACTACTTGACTTCAGAGAACAGAGACTTAACCACTATGCTATACAACCTCATTTTGTTGTCTGTTTAGTGCTTAAGACTCTTTGATGTTTTCTGGCTATTTCCATTAGGTCGTAGGGGAGAGACTGTGTCCTTTATTACAGAGACTGTGTTCTTTATTTAGTTTCACCCAGTCCCATATAGACAGGGTACTCAATGAAGTATTTATGTAATAAAGGATATTTGGCTAAATTTAACAGGTATTTAGCTATGTTGGAACTTCCTGTAAACCAAAGAGACTTCCAGGTTTGTGTTTAAATTTCTCCTGTGTGTGAAGCTTCATAGTATGAATGATGGGGGCTGAGAGATACCTCATATTTGACTTCATGAATTATTTATGGAATTAACACCAGAATCATCATTAATTTGTGGAAGGAGAGAAATTGCTACATGGCTTGGTGCCTGTGATTTTCTGGCAGGGATAAATTACCTTCGCTATGGCAGCTGGGTGATGAGTCAAACACTGGTTTCCAGGGGAGACAGAGCACTCTAGCCCCCTCTTTCCTTTGCTTTCTCTCAACTGAAAAATCCACACTAGGAGCAGTGATCCAGCTCGGCTTCCCTCAACATTTAATTAACACCCGTTTGTTAAGCACCTACTGTATGTGCAGGGCATATGCTAGGTCTGGGGATACAAAACCAAAAAGGCATGCAGATAATTGCATTCTCAGGTTGTGAGTGGCAAGAATGCAGTGTGAAGAAATTCCTGGGTGTATGTGGGGTTTTGCCTAAACCACGTTTTACAAGGTAAATAAAAAAGATTTAGTCTACTAGAAAGGAGGGTAGGAGAAGTGTAGGGGAGCAGGCTTTCCAGTTGGGAGGAACCCTGAACCATCTGGAGAAGGACCTGCAAACTGTAGAAGCAACTGGTGTAGAAAGAGAGGCTCTGAGAGGTGACTTGTGGGGGGCTCAGGCAGAAGCTGGGGTATGGATGCTGGTCATGCCAACAGGCTTGGGTTTTGCCCTGGAGGCCGAGGGTGCTGGTGGTGGATGAATTCTGCATGGTCAATGGCCAGTTGTGGTTTCTGTGCCATTATTTGGGTGGCTCCTTTGGGGAGCAAGGTCTCACCCACTGCAGATGGGCAGTGGCTTTGGGGGCTCCCAGATCCCTGAGGCCTCAGGGTGAGGAGAAGCATGCTCACCTAAAGTGGGAGCACAGAGGGACTGTACTTGAGTGCTCCACAATCCTGCCTCGTCAGCAAGTTTGCTTTCTGAGACCTACTATATAATAGCAATCTCTTTCCCATTTTCTTTAAAGCATCAGGAGGAAATATAGCTGTGGCTGGGTTCAGCAGCCCTCGTTTTTGAGCAATAAACTACAAATGATCACAGTTTACTTTGATGCTTTCAGAATTCCCCTACTAGTTACTGAGGTTTCTTGCCATTTACTAGCTGGAAAGTCGCCTGCGCACACACGCTCTGCCTTTGGAATGAGCCCTCACCTCTCTGAGCTTGTCTTCACGTGTTATTTATTCTGCAGTTCTTCTTTGGGCTTGAACAGTGCTCCGGGCTCTGGGCTGCTGAAACCACACATGCCTCCAACCCGGCTGCCCCAGCTTTTACGGGAGAAAAGATTGTCCTCAACTCTATTTATTTCCAGGTAGATAAGAATCAGAGAGCCCTGCAGGGTGAAGGCAAAGACGAGGCACTCCAGATAAGTGTTTTTTCCCTCCGTATTACTTATTTATTAAAGCCAGTGAGGCATAACTAAGAGAAGGGAAAGGAACCGAGGAAATGGAGAATACAATGGCCCTTAGATTTTAATGGGAAGGATGGCTGGAAGTGATTCCTAAATTATTAAATAAATCGATTTGATTCTTGAAGCTGGCCTCTAAGGTATATTTGTCAGTTTCATTATCATTGTCTTCAAGGGTAGGAAAAGTCACTCATGGAGAACGTTTTATTATTTCCCCCCTCTATTTTATTTTGAAGGCTGCAATTCATGACCCTTGTCCAATTAAACACTAACTTCTTTATATAATAGGAGCAGTGTGTGTTTTTTTTTCTTCCATTTTTATTTTGGCTCTCATTCTTGATCCCATTTGTCTCACAGGCCCACAGATGTGTAACAAGATTGGGTCAGCTGTAGGGCACACACACTTTGGAGATTCCCGATCCCATTTCAATTACAGGACCATTTGGTCGCAGACGAGCTCTGTGATAATTTGTCCTCACACAAGAGTCCTGTCATTTAGCCATTTGTCTAACAGAATCCACTGAATGTTGGAATAATAGGTTGTGCTGTCCCAGATGCCAAGAATAATACCTTAATGCACTTTAGGGAAATATGATATTTGATTTTGGGTTTTTGGTTTTGCATGTAGTAGTGTTTGGTTCTTGCTCTCATATTTCCCTCTTCCCCCCTAAACATTTCTACTGCCTTCAGCCCAATGGTAAAAAATGCCTGAAAATCTACATTCTTTTTCTTAATTATCTTCCCAAGGAAAGCAGGCCAAGTACCAGGATGCAAAAAATTTAAACCATAAATAATAAGCTGAAAGAAAAGAAAAGAAATGACACCAGAATAAACTAAGCTATTAGCTGAAAGCTTTACATCACCATCTTCCTTGGGCCTGAAAAATCTAAGGGAAGGGGGTTAAGCATTTCTTTTTCAACAAATGTCGTTACAATCTGCAGCAATTAAAAATGGATGAAAGAAACATTTCCCCATGATTTCGGTAGTACTTCTGGTACTGATGTATGAAACAGTTTGGGCAACATAATTCCCACTCCTTTCCTGAGACAACTGGTGCTAGAGGGCAGATCTGGGTTCTTGGGGGGCATTATGCTGCTTGGGTCTGGGGAGAGGGCAGGGATGGGAGAAGGGAAGTGAGCAAAGTAATGGGTAGCAATCGAAGGTTTCCTAAGATAAATGAGTTCTCCTCCCTGGATTGGCTGCATAATTGTTTCTTTCAACTTGGTACACCTGGTGTAAAGAACACCATTCACACCTGCAAACCTGTAAGTTTCCAATTATGGGCTTGTGGTTCAATTTCTTGGATGCTCCCCCAACCTTGGGGGTGAGGAGAATGTGCCTGTGTGTTGGCAACACAGAGCACTACAGGTGAGGGCACTATGGGTACAGGTGTAGGGTGCATGGAGGTGCATGGAGGCAGGAAGGGGTTCGCTCCTTCTTCTCTGCCAGTTCACAGAGACAGCCAGGCTGACACAGTATCACTCCCAGCCACCTTGAGGCCTGGGGACTTCTTGTGGTCTCTACCCTGCTTTGCCAAGTAAGCTCGTCCTACCTTGGTGGCTAAGACTGAACAGAACACTCCAGAGCGTGCAGAGTGTGCACATGTGCATGTGGCTGGCAGGTGCACACCTACCCGTTATCTCGCCCTTTGTCTCCTGCCAGCCCTCCAATCTGAGGGCAGAACCGGGCTCAGGGCGAAATACAGAGAAGGCTGGCTTTTCCATGGCGCTGAAAGAGAGGCGAGAAAAACAAGGTGCAGGAAAGTGTACATAAGATCTTAGTTTTGTGAAACAAACCGTGACAGGCCACTCAAATTCTGTTAGTATGATAAGAAGGGCCGTACTACATTGTGTAAGTTCAGAGGAAAATCTAGGACACACACATGCTGTGATCTTAAAATGAGCTACTGGGTGGGGGGTGAGAATGGGGTGGAGATGCTGATAGGAGATGGGGTAAGGAGTCCACGATACTAGCATTTGACCTGATTTAAGAAAAACTAATGTTTATATATGAATTAAAGTTTATCTGTTTGACACTGCCCTGCTCATCTTTCCTCCAAAAGTGCTTCCTCTGAAAAATCTTCTGTGCCAGGTACCCAGTGCTCAGTTTTGTGTGGGCTCTTTTTCTGCAGCATTGGGGGGTCACCGCTCTGCAGCTGTGTTTATGGTGGGAGCAGAGAAAGAAAGAACAGAGCCACTTGGCCTCAGGGAAAAACCATTATTAACTGCTCTTCTTCAACCCTCCTCTCTGTCCTGATCATGGGGACAGAGGTAGGAAAGAGGCTCTGTCATAAATCTCGACTCCTCTTAAATGGACGTGATGCCCTTTGGGCAGGCAGATGCGTTCTGCAGGGAGAAGACCCCAGGAGATCCACTGAGCCTGTCTGACCTCCAGAGGCTTTGTGGACTTTTCCCATCACCCTCCAGGGAGGAACGTATTTTGTGGAAGACAAAACTATGATCTGAAGATGGAAATGACAGGGTAGCAGTTTTCAGCTCAAAATAAGGAAGAGTTTTCTAAGCACCTGAGCTGACTACTGGCTGGGCCATTTTGCAGGAGGAGTAGGGGGTCTCATCGCTGGCAGGGTCCAGAGTCTGGTGATGCCTTGGTCAAGATTCTTGCACTGTGTGGCCTTGGATTATAAGATCTCAAGGGCTGCATCATACAATATGATAGCCTACTGAGTACTAGTGGCCACTGAGTACTAGAAATGTGACTAGTGTAACTGAGAAACTAATTTTTAAATTTCAACTAAGGTTATATATATATATATATATATTTATGAAGGAAACAAAATAAGTATCTTGAAGAGATATCTGCACTTTTACGTTCATTGCAGCATTATTCACAATAGCCAAGATGTAGGAACAACCTAAGTGTCTGTCAATGAGTGAAAGGGTAAACGAGATGGTGTGGACATATCACATCTTCTTTTATCCATCATGTATATAATGGGATATTATTTAGCCATAAAAAAGAAGGAAATATGCCCTGGCTGGTGTAGCTCAGTGGACTGAGCGCGGGCTGGGAACCAGACGGTCCCGGTTCGATTCCCAGTCAGGGCACATGCCTGGGTTGCGGGCCAGGTCCCCTGTGAGGGCCATGTGAGAGGCAACCATACATTGCTGTTTCTCCCTCTCTTTCTCCCTTCCTTCTCCTTTCTCTAAAAATAAATAAATAAAATCTTTAAAAAAAGGAAATATCGTCATTTATGAGGATATTATGCTAAAGTTAATAAGCCAAACAAAGAAAGACAAGTATTGTATCACTTATATGTGGAATCTAAAACCCAAAAAAGTTGAACTTGGAGAAACAGAGTAGAATGGTGGTTGCTGGGATCTGGGAAGTAGGGAAAGTGGGGACATGTTTAAAGGGTACAAATCTTCAGTTATAAGGTGAATAGGTTCTGAGGAAGTAATGTGTGTCATGGTGACATAGTTAATAATACTGTATCATCTACTTGAAATTTGCTATGAGAATAGGTCTCAAGTATTCTAATAAAAATCATAACTATGTGAGGTGATGGATGTGTTAATTAACTTGATTGTGGTAATCATTTCCGTATGTATAAATAGCAAATCATCATGTTGTACAATTTAAATATATACAATTTTATTTGCTAATTATACTTCAATAAACCTGTAGAAAAAAATTACATTTAAAAACCAAAGTAGTATAAAATATTTTTTTTCTGTTAAACATACTTCATTGTTTGGGTAGGACTACGTTTCACTTTAGCCATTGAAAATTTAGCAGCCAAATGGAGATGTCAGTGACTGTGAAATACTCATCAGATTTTGAAGACTTAGTATTAAAAAACTGTAAAATATTTCATTAGTAATTTTATATGAATTACTCATTGAAATAATGCCTTGCATATATTGTGTTAAATAAAATACATGGTTACAATTAATTTCATGTTTAAAAAATTTAGTTACTAGAAAATGTAAAATTACATTTGGGGCTTATATTGTATTTTTAATGAGTAGAAGTGCCCCATGTTTCTGCCAACATTGGGAGTCTGTGATTCTATACAATTGTTTTTGTCCCTGATGTAGATTCTTACCTCTCCTTAGATAGACAGACACCCTATAAACATTCATGGCTTCCACGATGGCCACCCAACACAATTTTTATTGATGATGCTGGTGGAAAGCATGTAATAAATATCTGAATTTCGGCAAAATGACCAGCACAATGGTGTTGAGAGCTCTGAGAACTTCTGGTGCAGTTTATTACACAAGAGCTGAGCTTGCATGTTCAAAAGCTGCTGTTTAAAATAATAGGGTGAGATTTCTTTTAAAAATCAGGACATATAACCTGATTTTTATTCACTGTTCTTCTCAAGCAGTTAAAGTTGAATAAAAATCTTTCTTCGTTCTGTATCATTAAAACACATCCCAAGAAGGGTCTAGAAACACAGTGGTAAACTCTAAATTAAGCAATAAGATATGCACTTTTAGTTTTCCTAATTACCCACCATTGAAAAAGTAGGTTGGAACTGAAATAAACGTGCCGACTTGAAAAGAGAATTAATGTGTGCTAGTGCTGCGGGGAAAAGTCCTGTTATACAATTGAATTTTAGAATATTTTGCTTCGTCAAAACCTCAAAAGCATTCATCTGTTTGGAATTGAATCTTCATTTAGAGGGTTTTTTAAAAAATTACTTGTTCCATATGTTTTACAAAGTGCTCTTATTGAGCTATTATGACATTTTGTTCATTATGTTTTGAACCCTGTCACATTATGTGAAGGAAATAACCACCTTCTCTGTCGCTTCTTGAGAAGCCAAGTATAAATAGTATAAACGGGGGAAGGGCTCTATTAATTATGGAACAGATTGTTGGAAGTGCTGGAAAATATACCTCTTTGTCGTTCCACTAGGGATAGGTGAGGGGAGATAGGAGAGGGAGAAGGGAAGAACAGAGGGCAGGAGGGAGATGGGATGGGGTAGGGGGCAATGTGGGATTTAAACCCAGCCTTACGGTTCTAGCTCTGCTGGCCCTCTTGATCCTGGATCATGTGCTTTTCAAATTAGGTGCGAATTCTAATCTTACTGTCCAAAAATATATATATTCTCTATTAGAGTAGGCTAAAGCAAAGACTGATCTCATTATAAATGGAGGCTGCTAGAATCAGGTCAGGATCTGAGCACAAATGGAACAGAAAAGAATCTCAGAGTCTTGGGCAGGTCCTCGTTTCTGTTACCAACTTGGAGAAGAGGAGAAGGAGAAAGACAATTTGAGCGCAATCCCAGAGCCTATCATCCTGGGAAGAGCAGGGAAGGTGTTGATGTTAGGGCTGAAGGAAGACAGTTTAACTATCACCTTTGCAATGAATTTTAAAAGACAATTTAAATGTTATTTTTAAAAATGAAAATGCTAAATAGTTTAGCCTAGGCTGCTACCAGGACCACAGATGACATCTCTTTTTAAAGAGATAAGAGAAAAACACCACTTAATAATATCTGCCTTGCAAAGTATCATGTGGCTCAAACCATCACCTTATTGTTCTGAATAGTCTGCCTTCTAGAGAGGGAATTTAAAGCCATTTCCCATGGGTAGCCCTTGGGGCTTTATGACATAATAGACTGGAAGGATCAAAGGTCCCTGTGGGGTTCCTAAAGTCCATCCTTCCACTTCAAGCTAGGACTTCTACTAAACAACTGTTGTACGACCTAAACTCAAAAGTTGTGAGAGAGGAATTTCCTATTTTAACTCTACCATGATTTAGGGGAAATGACTACCATGTGTCAAGGGCTTTACATTTTCTGCCTTTGAATGCTCACAGTAACATGTAAGGTAGATGTTATGTCCATTCTGGAAATGAGGACACTGAGGCTCTGAGAGATGAAATAGTGGCCAAAGTTAAATAGCCATTGAACAGGAGAGTTGGTATTTATTGTGAGGTCTGTCCAACTCCAAAACTATGTTCTTTCCTAATACAGTATATTGTTCTTATTAAATTCTTTTCAATATCCAATCAATATCTTTCTGGCTATAATTTCAGCTTATTATCTCAGTGCTTGGTGGAAATGGAGCAGTTACTCTCAATTTTCTATTCAAAGCCTTTTACATATTTTAAGATGGCAACCTCAGTCTTCTTTCACCTTTTTCTTGCCTGTTGCAAAGAGCTAAGGAGATGGACTTCCAGCCAAGACGGAGGCATAGGTAGACACACTGTGCCTTCTTGCACAACCAAAAGAGGGAAAACAACAATTTAAAAACAAAAAACTACCAGATCTGACAGAAAATCCAACTGTATGGAAGTCCTACAACCAAGAAGTTAAAGGAGACACATTCATCTAGACCGGTAAGCAGGGTGGAGCTGGGCAGAGAGAGTGCGCAGCGAGCTGGTGGTTTGTGGAGTGGTGGGAGCAATGCTGCCCAGAGAGGCCCGTGGCTGGCTGACCTGGATCCACTGGGGCCAAGACTGGTGGGCCAGGTGGTCCCTCATATGCACGCAGATAAAAGGGGAGGAAAAGCTGGGGAGTGGAGCAGACTGCACAACCCACCAATGCAGGGAAATAAAGCTTCAAACCGCCGATTGAAAACACCTGTGGGGGTTGAGGTGGTGGCGGGAGGAACTCCCAGCATCACAGCAGAGCTCATTGGAGAGAACCACAGGGACTTAGATCTGCACAGGCCCACCCACCTGGGAACTGGTGCAGAGGGGCCCAATTTGCTTGTGGGTGTTGCAAGAGGTGACTGGGAGCCAGAGGAGAATGGAGCAAGGGCCATCGTTCTATCTCAGGCCCCGCCCTCACAGGCAGTATCACAACACAATGACACGGGTTGCCCCGTCCTGGTGAACATCTAAGGCTCTTCCCCCTATATGTAACAGGCATACAGAGAGGGGGAAGGATGGCCAAAATGAAAGAGCAGATCAAAACTCCAGAAAAAATACAACTAAGCCACGAAGAGATAGCCACCCTATCAGATGCACAGTTCAAAACACTGGTAATCAGGACACTCACAGGACTGGTTGAATTTCGTCACAAATTAGATGAAAATATGAAGAATATGCTAAGAGAGATGAGGGCAAATGTAAAGGGAACCAATAGTGATAGGAAGGAAACTGGGAATCAAATCAACGGTGTGGACCAGAAGGAAGAAAAAAAAAACATTCAACCAGAAAGGAATGAAGAAACAAGAATTCAAAAAAATGAGGAGAGGCTTAGGAACTTCTGGGACATCTGTAAACATACAAACATCAAGGTCATAGGGGTGCTAGAAGGAGAAGAGGAAAACCAAAGGATTGAAAGCTTATTTGAACAAATAATGAAAGGGAACTTACCCAATCTGGCAAAGGAAATGGACTTCCAGGAAGTCTAGGAAGCTCAGACAGTCCCAAAGAAGTTGGACCCAAAGAGGAACACACCAAGGCACATCATAATTACATTACTCAAGATTAAAAATAAGGAGAGAATCCTAAAAGCAGCAAGAGAAAAGGAGACAGTTACCTACAAAGGAATTCCCCTAAGACTGTCAGCTGATTTCTCAAAAGAGACCTTTCAGGAGAGAAGGAGCTGGAAAGAAGTATACCAAATCATGAAAGGCAAGGACCTACATCCAAGAATACTCGATCCAGCAAAACTTTAATTTAGAATGGAAGGACAGATAAAGTGCTTCTCAGATAAGGTCAAGTTCAAGGAGTTCATCATCACATAGCCTTTATTACATGAAATGTTAAAGGGATTTCTATAAGGCATGAAGGGATATCAACAGGGGAGTGGGAGGGGGAGAGAGGAGGAGAAAGTACAGAGAATAAGTAGCATAAATGGTAGGTAGAAAATGAACAGGGGGAGATTGAGAATAGTATGGGAAATGTGGAAGCCAGGGAACTTATGTTATGACCCATGGACAAAAACGAAAGGGCATGGAATGGGAGGGTGGTGTGGGGCAGGGGGGATAGAAGGGGGAAAATGGGACAACTGTAATAGCATAGCCAATAAAATAAATTTAAAAAAGAAAAGAAAAAAGAGCTGAGGAGATTGATGTTCATACCCCTGACCTCTGTTTGTTTTAATTGGCACTTAGTATGTTATCTATGCAGGTGAGTTTTGCATGTAGGAAACTGGTTGAATGTTCTATTTTATTCCTTATTCATCTAAAGGATTTAGCAGTGTGCAGACTGTATGCTATGCACTGGGCTAGATGCTGGACATTTAAAGAATAAGATCTGTGCCAGAGTATAACAAAGAGCACCTGCTTCTTTTTGAACAAGATGGATTGTACTTCATAGGGCTGGTGGCAGTAGAACTGGGCATTGGAGGAAGAAGATTGCCAGCAGATGTGGGGCTCTAGGAATGCAGGGTAGGCAAAGGGAACTTTGTGTGCAAAGTCATAGGAGCTATTCACACCACTGTGTAGGGAAAGAGGAAGTACTTTGGTATGACTGGAATACATACAGTGTACACAGGAAAGGGGCAGAAGATGATTCAGGGCAAGATCAGATCACCAAGAGTTTCTATGTTATGTTAAAGTGTTCATACTTTGTTTTTAATATTTAGGATTAAAAACATATGAAAAATAATTTAGTAGACATCCTTATCTGTATTTGTATTACCCAGAACTAGAAACCATTAGCATTTAACCATTTTTTTTTAGCATTTAAAAAAACAAACACTATAGATACATTTAAACAAGCACCTCTTACCTAATTCCTTGCACTACACCCCTTCCCTGAGGCAGATTGTTCATTTGTTTTTATCCTTTTGGATCATTTAGAGCACATTTTACATACATGAGTATTATGCTATAATACATCATTCTGCATCACGATTTTCTCTCCCCTTAACATTGTTTTTGGCTCTATCCATATTGATAGAGCAATTCATTCATTTTAACTGTTGCATAGAATCCCATTTTATGAATACCGTATTTTATTTATCTGTTTCCTTATTGATGGTGATATTGGTTCTATCCAGTTTTAGGCTATGAAAAATGATGTTGCAATCAGCATCTTTATCTTATTTCTTTAGGCAACAATATCTAGTTTTTCTTGATGATAAAGAATTCATGTTAAAGAGTGAAGGATTTATTAAGAAAAAAATTATAAGACAATAAGCATGAAGAGATCTCTAGGCTTTTATCTGGAGATTCTTACTCAGAGAGAGGGACTGGTGACATCTTGGGGAAATATTTTTTGGTAACAAGTTCCCTAAGTGATTCTTTTCATTTAAGGAAATTGTGAAATGGTACAAAGTATATATACCCATGTCCTCTCTCCTGAGAGATGTATAGGGCCACCGAATGGTTTTATGTCAAGAAATGCCATATAAAGTTTGTGTTCAGACATATTCCTTTGGTGACGTATGAACAATGTACTGAGCATAACTTCCTTTGTAAGTAAGTCTTTTTTTTAGGGATGCAAAGTGGGGTAATGCATGGTCCTTAAAGGCAGATAAATTGCAATCTACCAGAGCATTTTACAGAATGTGGGCAAATGGGATCTGAAGGCTTATACTCCACAGACAAATTGTTTCCTGGCCCAGGATTTCTGGAAAGGGATCATCTCTTTGGGGACTGCTTGGTCAATATTAGCATCCACATTGCCCTTGTTGTTTGCCACCTGTGAGGTGATTCTTTATGTTTTGCATATTTTTGTTCTCCTAAGTTATTTTTGGGGGAAGAAAGTTGGAAAAGCATATCTAAATGGGGTTTGATATATATATTTCATTTTTCCCCATTTTCCATAAATGTGAAATATCAAGATCTGTGATCATTTTACAAATTTTCCAACACACAGAGATGTAATTGGAATTTTCAATTATCAGTAATTCAACAATTCATTTCAGTATTAACACCCTTTTCTGAAGCCTAAAGAAATGATATATCAAAAAAAAAAAAGAAATGATATATCTACCCAATTGCATGAAGACAGAAATTAGGTATTATATATTAGGAGTCATAGAGGCATCCTGTCCCAACTCCTTCATTTTACCAAAGAGAAAACTAACATTCCAAGAGCAGAACAGGTTTACCCAAGACCACTCAGAGAGTTAGTGGTGGACCAGGACTAGAACGATGGTCTTTAGAACGATGGTTCTTTCTATACACTTACAATTATCTGTACCACAAAATGATCTGTTGTTTTTACAGATAAGCCCGACTGCTTCCTATTTCTAGGATACAGTGGCTGACAAGTCACCCCTCACCTTCTAGATGGAACATAGAGTAGCGCTCTAGTCATTCTCCCTTCAGAACCGTGAACCTGCCCATGGCCGTTGAACGTCTGTGCTGCCCACAGAGCTCTCCTGGTGGCCTGCGCTGGTCACAGCACCGAGCACCCTATTCTCATTGTGTTCCTGCTTCCAGTGACTAGTGGAAGCTCAAAGTTCCTTCTGAACTTAATGGAGGAGCTACATTTTTAGATAAGCTTTGAGGAAAATGAACCTAGAGACAATGGAGAAACATTCTCGGACCTGCCAAAGAGAGGGGCTATTTTTAAGTCAGGAAAGGAGACATTACTGTTGAGTGAAAGAATTCATTTGAGTCTTTATTACTGCCTCTTAGAAGGAAATTCTTGTATGTTGAGTGTGTTGATACTAATTCAGTGCCCAAATCCAGAACTTGTATTTTCAGAGAGAAAAAGCTCTTTCAGGGTTTGTATTATTCCACTGTTAGTTATATACCACCAGCCTCTAAGAAAAGTATTACTCTGCGAAGTGAGAAAAATATATTGTTTGATTTGTCATCAGAAGAACAGGGTTCAAGTCTTGGTGTTATTACTTACTAGCTGTGCGATCATTGGAAAGTTGCTTCTCATATCCAGCTCAGTTTCCTAAGCCTAAAATGGCTGTGGTTGGGACCTGCATCGCATGGTTCATTCATCCATTCATTTTTATACATTTGTTTATTCACCTGCTATGTGGCAGGCACTGTGTTAAATGCTAGGAATGCAAAGTGAGGCAAGGTCCCTGCTGTCATGGAATTTACATTCCAGTAAGGGAGTCAATCAAGTCATCACATTAATGAATATGTATTTCCAAACTGATTATACTCTCTGAGGGCTAACAGTATGGTTTCATTAGAGAGTATAGCAGGGGAATTGACCTAAATGAAGGGGTAAAGAGAAAGTGAAGTGGGAAAATGGTTTAAGTAAGGGTTCCCTGAGGAAAAGAAATTTTAGCTTGGATCAGAAAGACTTCAAACTAAAAGTAGGATGAATGTGTTCCCAATAGAAAAAAATAGTGTATGCAAAGACCCTGGGGTGGGAGGGTGCGCAGGACATTTCAGCCAAGGGGCTGAAGGAACACCAACGTGACTGGAGCGGAGGGATGGGAGGGAGAATGGGAAGACGGCAGGCTGCAACAGTGGGCATGAGCCAGATCAGGCAGGGGTTTGCAGGCCATGGCAAAGATTCTGGTGTTTATCCTAACAGCAGCAAGAGGTGACCAAAGATGTTTAAACTTGGGGTGTGTACACAGATGTGTGAATGTGTGTAGGTGTGTATGTGTGCATTTGTATAGGTGTGTGTATGTGTGTGTGTGTATGAGACCTACAAATGAGAATGAATTGGAGGGGAGCCAGAGTGAATGTGGAGAGATCAGTCTAAGGCATTGCAGTGGTCAAGGCAAAATACTGGGCTGGGTCAGTGGTAGTGGGGAGAAGATATAGATACATGTAAAGTCTCTTACGTGTCACGTAAGACAGAGGGTGATGGAGAGGACTGCAGCCTTTGTTTCTGATTAGTGGGATGGGATGGATGATGGTATCATTCTCTGAGATGGAGAACCATGGACAAGGGCCCAGGTTTTTAGTGGAGAAGATTGTAAGTTCAGTCTCAGATATGTGGAATTTAAGAACTTCTGAGACATCCAAAAAACAGGTGAAAACATGAGTTGGAAGCTTGGAAGCAAGGTCTCGCTTGGAGACAGGAATTTGAGTCAGGAGACAGTTACTAAATTTGTGGTTTTGGATGGGATTACTTGGGAGGAAAGTGTGGATTGAGAGGAAGTGACCAGAGAGTTAGGAAAAAAGTCAGGACAGTATTGTTTTATGGAAGCCACGGAATGAGAGTGTTTCAAAAAGGAGGGTGTGATTAACAGGATCAAATGCTGCTGAAGGTGACGCAGGATGAGCTCTAAATGTGTCTGTCAGATGTAATGGTGGTAACAGTTAACATCTGTGAGAACTACCCTAACATCTTAATGTGTAACTCATTGTCTCCACTTCCAGATAAGGAGACTGAGGCACAGGGAGGTTATGTAATTTTCCCAAAGTCACGCAGCAAGTAATTTGGACTGAGAAAATACGGCTCTAGGCCTCATTTCCTCAACCACTTTTGTATGCGGCTCCTTTTTAGTTACATAGAGGTCATTGCTAATGTTATCACCTAAAGGTCACATAAGTAGGGAAGAAGCTAGATAGGAGCTAGTACTGTCTGAAGTTTTAGAACCGCCATTGCCTCCTCCACCCCAACCGCCAGGCCTTTGATCTTCTGCTTTCTGCTGCAGCCTCCCTGGTCATGAGCTTGAGACCCTTCCAGGTCTGCTAGCCCATGTATAATGGCTTCAACATTTTCCGCGCCATGGGAAAATATTTGGTTGTTTCCTGAGACTTGTTAAGGCACAGGGGGACTTGATAAGGCAGATTTAGCCTTCCCATTGTTAGGGTGACCATATGACCAATTTGCCTGTGACTATCCCAGTTGATCCTTCTCCTGGCATAATTATGACCATCTCTCCCTCTCACTCTCAAGAGGATCCCAGTTTGGATGGTAAATTCTGTGGTCTCCTGTGATGGGCAGTTTTATGTGTCAACTTGGCTAGACTTTAGTCCTCATTTATTCCTTTAGACACTGATCTAGGTGTGATTGTGAAGGTATTTTATAGATATGGAATAAAGTCTATAGTCAATTTACCTTAAGTAAAGAAGTTGTCCTAGGTAATCTTGGTGGGCTTGATCCAATCACTTGAAAGACTGTAATTGAAGAACTTAGGTTTCTCTGAAGAGAAAAATATTCTGCCTATGAACAGCAGCATCAATCAGCTCCTGCCTGAGAGTCCAGTCTATTCTTCCTGAGAGCTTGCCCTGTGGATTTCAGACTTGCCTAGTTGGCCCCAATAATTACAAAAGCCAATTTCTGCAATGAATCTCTTAATATATATTTTCTCGTGGTCTCTTCTGTTGTAGAATCCTGACTAGTACATCTCCCTACCTACAGAGCTATGTCTACCTGTGCTACAGTGGCCCCGGGAAGTGGAGTGAGGTAGGTTGTCATCTTCTAGGTCTCTAGACTGGAGACAGGGAGACTGGGGAGTTGTGGGGAATTTGGGGTTGTTACAATGATTGGGGATACTATTGAAGCTCAGTGCCTAGGTGTTAGGATTATAAATGCTTTCTTTGCCATGCATAGCAGCCCTGTGTGACGAAGAGACATTTTACCTAAAATGTCCATCAAACTCCATTTACAAACACTGAGAATGATAAAAAGAGACAGTGGCAAGGGAGTTAAGGATTCTGGCAGAGGGTTGCTGATATGATAGGTCATAGACCTAGTTGGATTAGGAGGGAAATGAAGGAAGGAAATCACTTAGAGAGGTCAATGATCTGGAAGTCTCAACAAAATTGAGAAATAATCCTAAAGGAAGTCAATGAGTAAGTGAGTTGGATGTAGAGGAGATGATCATGTTGGAGTAAGATGCTGGAATCGAGGGTTTTGAAGGTGCAGTAGTTTCTATTGACAAAATCTGTGTGTGACCATGGAAGTCTGTAATAGAGGTGAGTATAGGCAGCCATGGAGACTTCGGTCAAGGGTGACAGATGGCTAATCCTCACAGATACTTTGTTGGAGAGGAAGGCAAGTCCAAAGTTGTGAGGAAAAAATGAAATGATGGATTGGGAAATGATCTGTGAACTCTCAATGAAGTTATAGTGATTACAGGCCCCAAGCAGAAGGGGTCCTGCCTCTTGGTATTATATCTTATCCAGGGTGCCTTTTGCCTGGGGAGAGCCAAAGCAGATTCTGTTGCCCTTCGTCCTCTGGAAGGTAAGTGTGCTGCTGGAGTGTGGCCTTTACCTTCACTATGGCCCCTCTCTCAGCATCCCAAAACATAGCAGCTGTCAACTGATCTGACTGTCACTCATAGAATCGTGTGACATAATACAAGGATGACTTAGCTCATACAAACCAATAAAGGGAACTAAGAAACAGAGAACAGAAGTGGCACACCTCAGATTATGTGTTTATCCAGGGGCAATCTTAGATTAAAACCATTCAGGATTTATTTATTAGGCCAAGCCTGGAAGGGATCGGAGGCAATCCTGGAAGCTCACCCACAGCTAGAGTCTCCACTGTGATTTCCACCTATACAAGTACGTGGATTTGGTGTCAGCCCCAGAACGTCTCCCTCTCTGAAAGGAGGGTCCAAAGACCTGTTGGGCACAAGGTGATAGGTGCTGTGTGTTGTTATAAAGACACTATGGGCAGATGTGCACTTGATCAACCATGGCAGTCAAACGTACTGAGCCTCTCTTGAATAAGGAGGTCATTCTGACTCTGTTGTATCAGAAAACTTTTATTTAGAAGATAAATCAATATACTGTTCATGCTTTTTCTGCATTTCTTCTCTGGCTAAACTTTGATGGCTCTTCTGTGAGCTTTGCTTGTCTAACTTTAACATTGTTACCAATCCAGACTGCTGGCCTTCTGCAGGGCTCCTCAGAGTGACAATTAGGTGGTGATATTTATGAGCTCATTGTAGACAGTCTAAATATAATTGTAGTGAAGTTTTATTTATGGCAACTCAAAGAAATAAGAATTCTTTCTTTACTTCTCAGCTGGGGAACTAGGTGCGGAGAAGGCCAGTAACTAAAATGAGATCACATAGCAAGTCAGCAGAAGAACCAGCTAAGAAGTTGCCCTTGTCTAATGATGGTGGCATTTGAGTGCTTTACTCCAAGCTAGGGGCTTCGCATGTTTATTTTATCAATTCCTTACAACTATCCTATCATCATCATCATCACCATTACCACCACTACCATCATTGCCATCATCATCACCATCACCATTCCAATCTGCAAATTGTAGATCAAGAAACTGATGTATATATTTTTCAGAGTTAGGTAATTAACAAATGGTGGGATTTGAACTCAAGATATCTGGCTTTATCTATAGGCACACAGAATTCCTCTATTGAACTACTCTGTATTGTCCTGCCTCCTTGTATTAATTCACTACCCATGCATAGGAAGTTACCTCTGCCAAGTGCTACATTGGATGAGAGATAAGAGCATACATAATACCAGAGAAAGTGATAGAAATTGATGAGCCATGCACATAGGAATAACGTGAAGTTGCTTTCCGCGTTGCTGCAGAGCAGCCACACTTCGTTACTGTGTGTTCACCTTTTGTGTGAACGCCAAGGTTGTGCTATGTGGTATTCTGACACAGCCCACAATGTTAAGGTGGCCTCCTTCTGGGCAGCCATGGCCATTATCTGTAGTGAGGTCATTTCTGATGTCTGTTAATTTTAAAAGAGTTAGATTCTTAGGAACTAAACCATGAATATAGAACTCCTCCCTCTCTTTTTGTCTAGACTCTGAAGAATGATGATGTCTAGGAGTAGACCCCTGCTTAGTGGGTGTTGGGGACGGTGGCTGTCATGATAAGATGAAGGAGAGGCAGAAAGGAGGTGAGCGTTATTGTGCTCTCCTAACTGAAAAGGAGTAAGTGGTTTTTGGTAAGAAGGATGACCTAGAATTTTGGTATGCTTTGTGCTTTTCCATTTTGTTATCCCCAGTCATTAGTAAAGCCTTTTGAATTGTTCCAGCCCAGAGCCAACTGTGCTGCCATGTACACAGAAAAGAGGTAACTTGTGAACACTGGATCAGTTATAGAATGGGAGCTGCAGTGAATTTGTCCAGAAAGTCCAGCAGAGAGTTGCAATTTCTTAAATAGAGTCCCAATGTCCCAAGAAGCTGTCTCTTCAAAAGAGTCACCTTTAGAATCATACCTGGAGGTTTGTCTTTCTGTGGTGGTGTCATTTCTTCTTTGTCTAAGCTAAACTGTGCACCTCCCGCTGCCTGGTAAGTTCTTTTAGAGGAGTGGGCTGCCCTGGAGATGTGAGGGCAGACCTTTTTGCTCTGAATTTTGCCATCATTAACAAAATCCCACAGGTGCTTACCAAACATGTGGCTTTTCATCACTGTGGCCACTAGAGAGACTTGCTACAGAGAGAAAGAAATGCACATAGGAATAGCGTGAGGAAAGCAACCTCACGTTATTCCTATGTGCATTTTAAAAATGTACTTACTACTCTATAATTTCATAACAACATTAAAATATTAAAATATGAAAAAATTTACCCACAATCCCGCTTTCCCAACACATTAAACTATTTCTTTTTTTAAGCAAATTTTACTGATTATACTATTACAGTTGTCATATTTTCTCTCCCCTTTATCCCCCTCTGCCCGGTACCCCCACTCCCTCCAGTATTCCCCTCACCCTCATAGTTCATGTCCATGGATCATACATATATGTTTTCTGGCTTCTACATTTCCTGTAGTATTCTTAACATGCCCCTGTCTATTTTGTACCTACCGATTATGCTTTTTATTGCCTGCACCTTTTCCCCCATTCTTTCACTCCCCTTCCCTGCTGATAACCCTCCATATGATCTCCATTTCTATAATTCTGTTCTTGTTCTAGTTGTTTAGTATTTTTTTAGGTTAAGTTATTGATAGTTGTGAGTTTGTTGTCATTTTACTGTTCATAGTTTTGATATTCTTTTTCTTAGATAAGTCACTTTAACATTTCATATAATAAGGGCTTGGTGATGATGAACTCCTTTAACTTGGCCTTATCTGGGAAGCACTTTACCTGTCCTTCCATTCTAAATGATAACTTTGCTAGATAGAGTAATCTTGGATGTAGGTCCTTGCCTTTCATGACTTTGAATATTCTTTCCAGCCCCTTCTTGCCTTCAAGGTTTCTTTTGAAAAATCAGCTGACAGTCTTATGGGAACTCTTTTGTAGGTAACTCTCTCCTTCTCTCTTGCTGCTTTTAAGATTATCTATCTTTAACTTTTGGCTTCTTAATTATGATGTGTCTTGGTGTGGCCCTCTTTGGGTCCAAATTTTTTGGGAATCATTGAGCTTCCAGAACATGCATGTCTATTTCCTTTGCCAGATTGGGGAAGTTTTCTTTCATTATTTTTTGAAATAAATTTTCAATTTCTTGCTCTTCCTCTTCTCCTTATGGCACCTTTATTATTTGAATGTTGGTACATTTAAAGTTGTCCCAGAAGTTCCTAAGCCTCTCCTCATTTTAAAAAAATTCTTGTTTCTTCATTATGTTCTAGTTGAATGTTTATTTCTTCCTTTGTTCTAAGTCATTGATTTGAGTCCCCATTGCTTTCCCTTCACTGTTGGATCCTTGTATATTTTGCCTTATTTCACTTTGTATAGCCTCACTTCTTGCTTTATTTTGTGGCTGTACTCAATCATTTCTGTGAGCATCCTGATTACCAGTGTTTTGAACTCTGCACCTGATAGGTTGGCTCTCTTTCCCACAGATTTTTATAGCCAGAGGTTCTGAGGTTTTATTTTCCCAGTGCTAGAAACTTAGGTTGTTTCATCTGTCTTGCTCCCCAGTTGTTCCTCCTGGTTTTTATCCACATGTGAATGTGGAACTGCCTGGTCCTCCAGCCACTGCATCTCCCACCTGGTCTGCCACCTGCCACCTCACTGTATGTTGTCTTTGCCCCACTGCCCATCTCCACCCCTCCTACTGGATGAATGTTTCTTCTTTAACTCCTTGGTTGTTGGACTTCCATACAGTTTGATGTTCTGGCAATTCTGCTTGTTTTATTTGTTTTTAAATTGGTTGTTATCCTTCTTTTGGTTGTGCCAGGAGGTAAAGCATATCTACCTATGCCTCCATCTGGCCAGATTCCACATCTGCCAAACTATTTCTTTTCCAAAAAAATATATTTTATGATATATAAGGAAAATCTTGAAGGGCTTCAAGAAAGATATAGGCAGCAACACACTAATAGTAGGGGATTTTAACACCCCACTGTCAAAAATAGATTGATCTTCCAAACAAAGAATCAATGACAATATTGTGGCACTGAATGACATTGTAGATCAATTGGACTTAATTGATATATACAGAACCTTTCACCCCAAATAGGCAAAATGCACACTCTTTTCAAATGTACATGGAATATTTTCAAAGATAGACCACATGATAGGACACAAATTCAAGAACCAATTGAAATCATATCAAGCATTTTCTTGGGTGATAAGGACTTGAAACTAGAAACCAACCTCAAGGAAAAAACTCAAAAACAGTCAAGTTCATGGAGACTGAACAACATGCTATTAAACAATGAATGGGTTAACAATGAGATCAAGGAAGGAATCAAAAAGTTTCTGGAAACAAAGAAAATGAACACACAACAGTCCAAAATCTATGGGAAACAGTGAAGGCAGTACTGAAAGGGAAGTTCATAGCAATACAGGCCTACTTAAAAAAGATAGAAACATTTCAAATAAACAGCCTAACCCTACACCTACAAGAACTGGAGGAACAACAACAAAGGCAGCCCAGAGCAAGTAGAAGGAAGGAAATAACCAAGATCAGAGTGGAATTAAATGACATAGAGATGAAAAGAACAATACAAAGTATCAATAAATCCAGGAACTGGTTCTTTGAAAAGATAAAATTTACAAGACTCATCAAGAAGAAAAGAGACAGGACTCAAATAAATAAAATCAGAAACAAAAGAGGAGAAATCACAATAGATAACACAGAAATACAAAAGATTTTAAGAAATTACCACAACGATATACCAAACAATTTGAAAACCTGGGTGAAATGGACAAATTTCTCAAAACACGTAATCTTCCAAAACTGCATCAAGAAGAAGCAGAAACCCTGAAGAGACCAATAACAGCTAGAGAAATTAAAGCATTAATCAAAAAACTCCTGGCACACAAAAGCCCTAGACCAGATGGTTTCATAGGAGGATTTTACAAAATATTTAAGAAAGAGCTAATCCCTATTCTTTTCAAACTATTCCAGAAAATTCAAAAAAAGGAAGACCCTCAAACTCTTTTTATGAGGCCAGCATAATCCTAATCCCAAAACCAGACAGAAACACAACAAAGAATGAAAATTATAGGCCAATATTGCTGATTAACATAGATGCTAAAATCCTCAACAAAAATTGGTAAACAGCATCCAGAAATACGTTAAAAAGTGATGGCTACACCATAATCAAGTGGCATTTGTCCCAAAGATGCAAGAATGGTATAATATTCGCAAATCAATAAATGTGATACATTACATAAACAAAAGGAAAGAGAAAAATTACATTATCATATCAATAGATGCTAAAAAGCATTTGATAAGGTACAGCACCCATTTATGATAAAAAACAGCCTAGTGTGAGTAGAGGGAGCATTCCTCAACATAATAAAGGCCATATACAAGAGACCTACAGCCAACATAATACTCAATAGGCAAAAACTAAAAGCTTTCCCCCTAAGGTCAGGAATAAGAAAAGAATGTCTGCTCTCACCACTTCTATTCAACATAGTGCTGGAAGTTTTAGCCATGGCAATGAGACAAGAAAAAGAAATAAAAGGCATCCAAATCAGAAAAGAAGGTAAAACTGTCATTGTTTGCAGATGACATGATAGTGTATATAGAAAACCCTATAGACTTCACCAAAAACCTACTTGATCTAATAAGTGAATTTTGCAAAATGGCAGGTTACAAAGTTATTCAGAAATTGAAGACATTTTTGTACACCAACGATGAAATATCCAAAACAGAAATTAGGTAAAAAATATCATTTGATCTAGCAACAAGAAAAATAAAGTACCTAGGATAAACCTAACCAAGGAGGCAAAAGACCAGTACTCAGAAAACTACACAACACTGAAGAAATTAAGGAAGACACAAATAAATGGAAGCATATATGATGTTCATGGACTGGAAGAATTAACATCATTAAAATGTCCATACTTCTCAAAGCAATATATAGATTCAGTGGAATCCCTATTAAAATACCAATAACATATTTCACTGATATAGACCAAATATTTCAAAAATTTACATGGAAACGTAAGTGACCCTGAATATCTTCAGCAGTTCTGAGAAAGAACTAAGTAGGAGGGATCACAATACCCTTTATCAAAGTATATTACAAGGACACTATAATCAAACAGTCTGGTACTGGCATAAGAAAAGACACATAGAACAATGGACCAGAAAAGAGAGCCCAGAAATAAAATTATGTTTTGTTGATTGTGCTCTTACAGTTGTCCCAGTTTCCTCCCTTTTTCCTCCTCTGACCATTATCCCCATTCCCTCCAGCAATCCCTCCATATTATTTCATGTCCATGGATTGTGCACATAAATTCTTTGGCTTCTCCATTTCCTATACTATTTTTAACACCTCCCCTGTTTATTTTGTACCTACTAAATTATGCTTCTTAATTCCTGCAACTTTCACCCCATTCTCCCCCTTTCCCTTCCCAGGTGATAACCCTCCAAGTGATTTCCATTTCTAGGATTCTGTTCCTGTTCTGGTTGTTTGCTTATTTTGGTTTTTAGATTCTGTTGCTGATAGTTGTGAATTTGTTGCCACTTTTTTGTTCATAGTTTTGATCTTCTTATTTTTCTTTATTTATTTACATTTTTTTTGTTGTTCAAGTGCACTTGTTTCCATTTTACCCCCACCACTCCACCCCACCTCAGCTATCCCCACCTCCCACCCTTGATCCAATGCCCCTTTGGTGCTGTCCATGTGTCCTTTATACATGTTCTTGAAAACCCCTCCCTATTTCTCCCCCTTTATCCCCTCCCACCTCCTGTCTGGTTACTGTCAATTTGTTCTTAATTTCACTGTCTCTGGTTATATTTTGCTTGCTTGTTTGTTTTGTCAAGTAGGTTCCAGTTAAAGGTGACGTCATATGGTATTTGTCTTTCACAGCCTAGCTTATTTCACTTAGAATAATCCTCTCCAGATCCATCTAAGCTGTCGCAAAGTGTAGGAGCTCCTTCTTTCTTTCTGCTGCATAGTATTCCTTCATGTAAATTTACCATAGTGTTTTGATCCATTCATTTACTGATGGGCACTAAGGTTGCCTCTAGCACTTGGCTATTGTAAATTGTGCTGCTATGAACATTGGGGTTTATAGGTTCTTTGGAATTGGTATTTCAGAGTTCTTAGGGTATAATCCCAGCAGTGGAATTGTAGGGTTGAAGGTAATTCCATTTTTAGTTTTCTGAGGAAATTCCATACTGTTTTCCACAGTGGCTGAAAAGTCTGCATTCCCACTGACAGTGCAGTAGGGTTCCCTTTTCTCCACAACTTCTCCAACACTTGTTTGTTGATTTGTTTATGATGGCCATTCTCACCAGTGTGAAGTGGTATCTCATTGTGATTTTAATTTGCATCTCCCTGATGGATAGTGATGATAAGCATTTTTCCATATGTCTCTGGGCCCTTTGTATGTCCTCCTTGGAGAAGTGTCTGTTCAGGTCTTTTTAAAATTGGGTTTTTTGTCTTCTTGGAGTGGAGTCATGTGAGTTCTTTATATATTTTGGAGATCAAATGCTTGTCCAAGGTATCATTGGCAAATATGTTTTCCCATATGGTTGGTTCTCTTTTCATTTTAATGCTGTTCCCTTAGGCTGTGCAGAAGCTTTTTATTTTGATGATATCCAATTTATTTTATTCTTTTCTTTGTGTCCCTTGCTCCAGGGGACATTTTGGTGAAAATATTGCTGTGTGGAATACTTGAGATTTTCCTGCTTATGTTCTCCTCTAGGACTTTTATGCTGTTGTGACTTATATTTAAGTCTTTTATCCATAGTGAGTTTATTTTTGTGTATGGCATAAGTTGGTGATTGAGTTTCATTTTTTTGCATGTAGCTGTCCAGATCTCCCAACACCATTTGTTGAAGAGGTTATTTTTACTGCATTTTATGCTTCTGCCCCCTTTTAATTGACCATAGAGACAAGGGTTTACATCTGGACTCTCTATTCTGTTCCATTGATCTATGTGTCTGTTCTTATGCCAGTACCAGACTGTTTTGATTACCATGGCCTTATAATATAGTTTGATGTCAAGTATTATTATCCCTCCTACTTTGTCCTTCTTTCTCCAAATTGCTCTGGCTATTTGGGGTCGTTTATGGTTCCATATAATTGTTTGAAATGTTTGGTGTATATCTGTGAAATATGCCATTGCTACTTTAATAGGGATTGCATTGAATTTATGAATTGTTTTGGATAGTATGGACATTTTAATGATGTTAATTCTTCCAATCCATGAACATGGTACATGGTTCCATTTATTTGTGTCTTCCTTACTTTCTTCCTTCAGTGTTGTGTAGTTTTTGCATACATGTCCTTTACCTCCTTGGTTAGGTTTATCCTAGGTACTTTTTTTTCTTGTTGCTGTATCTAGTGGGATTTTTTTCCTGATTTCTGTTTCTGATATTTTCTTGTTGGTGTACAAAAATGCCTTTGATTTCTGAATATTGACTTTTTATCCCACTGTTTTGCCAAATTCATTTATTAGGTCAAGAAGTTTTTTGATGGAATCTATAGGATTTTCTGTGTACACTATCATGCCATCTGCAAACAATGGCAGTTTTGTTTTCTCCTTTCCAATCTGGATGTTTTTTATTTCTTTTTCTTGTCTGATTGCTGTGGCTAGGACTTCCAATACTATGTTGAATGAAGTGGCAAGAGTGGACACCCTTGTCTTGTTCCTGAACTTTTTGGAAAGCTTTTAGTTTTTGCCCATTGAGTTTTATGTTGGCTGTAGGTCTTTTGTATATGGCCTTTATTATGTTGAGGAATGCTCCCTCTATTTCCATTGCTTGGTTATCATAAATAGGTGCTGTACCTTATCAAATGCTTTTTCAGCATCTATTGATATGATCATGTGATTTTTGTCTTTCCTTTTGTTTATGTGATGTATTACATTTATTGGTTTGTGAATATTATACCATCCTTGCAGCCCTGGGATGAATCCCACTTGATTATGGTGTATGATCTTTTTAATGTATTGCTAAATGCTGTTTACCAATTTTTGTTGAGGATTTTAGCAATCTATGTTAATCAGCGATATTGGCCTGTAGTTTTCTTTCTTTGTGTCTTTATCTGGTTTGGGGATTAGGATGATGCTGGCTTCATAGAAAGTGTTTGGGAGTTTTCCATTTTCTTGGATTTTTTGGAATAGTCTGTGAAGGATAGGGGTTAACTTTTCCTTAATTGCTTTGTAGGATTCTCCTGTGAAACCATTCAGTTCAGGGCTTTTGTGTGCTGGGAGTTTTTCAATTACTGCTTCGATTTCGTCATCTGTTATTTGTCTTCAGGGTTTCAGCTTCTTCTTCATTCAGTTTTGGAAGATTATAATTTTCTAGAAATTTCTCCATTTCACCTAGGTTTTCAAATTTCTTGGCATATATTTGTTTTAGTAATTTCTTAACAATCTTTGTATTTCTCTGTTATCAGTTGTAATTTCTCCTGTTTCATTTCTGATTGTGTTTATTTGAGTCCTCTCTCTTTTTTTCTTTATGAGTCTGCTTAATGCCTTGTCAATTTTGTTTGTCTTTTCAAAGAACCAGCTCCTGGATTTATTGATCCTTAGAATTGTGCTTTTAGTCTCTATGTTGTTTAATTTTGCTCTGATCTTGGTTATTCCCTTCCTTCTACTTGCTCTGGGCTGTCTTTGTTGTTGTTCCTCCAGTTCTTGTAGGTATAGTGTTAGGTTGTTTATTTGAAATGTTTCTATCTTTTTTAGGTAGGCCTGTATTGCTATGAACTTCTCTCTCATAACTGCCTTTGCTGTGTCCATGAGTTTTGGATTGTTGTGAGTTCATTTTCATTTGTTTCCAGAAACTGTTTTATTTCTTTCCTAATCTCATTCTTGACACATTCATTGTTTAATAACATCCTATTCAATCTCCATGAGCTTGAGTTTTTTCCTCAAGATTGGTTTCCAGTTTCAGGCCCTTGTGATCAGAGAAAATGCCTGATATGATTTCAATTTTCTTGAATTTGTTGGGGCTTGTTTTGTGTCCTATCATGTGGTCTATCTGAAAATGTTCCATGTACATTGGAAAAGAATGTATTTTGCTTCTTTGGGATGAAAGACTCTATATATATCAGTTAAGTCCATTTGATCTAGGACATTGTTCAATGCCGCAATATCTTTGTTGATATTTTGTTTGGAAGATTTATTCATTTTTTACAGTAGAGTGTTAAAATCCCCTGCTATAATAGCATAGCTGTCTGTATCTTTCTTGAAGTCCTCCAAGATTTTCCTTCTGTATTTGGTTGCTCCTATTTTGGGTGCATATGTATTTATAATATTTGTGTCTTCTTGATGGATTCTTCCCTTGAGTATTGTGAAGTGTCCTTCTGGGTCTCTTTTAATGGCCCTTGTTTTGAAGTCTGTTTTGTCTGATGTGCGTATTGCTACACCAGCATTTCTTTCCTATCCATTTGCTTAGAATGTTTTTTTTTTCCATCCCTTCACTTTCAGTCTGTGTAGGTCTTTTGTTCTGAGGTCGTTCTCTTGTAGGCAACATATGTGTGGGTCATGTTTTTTATCCATTCAGCTACTCTATGCCATTTGATTGGAGCATTTAATCCATTTATATTTAAGGTTATTAACTGTAGGTGTTTATTCATTTTCTCCCTTTGTACCTGTGTTCCTCTGTTTCTCATTCTTTTCCTTCCTCTTCTTATAGTAGTCTCTTTAGCACATCTCGTATTGCTGATTTGGTGGAGATATATTCTTTCAGCCTTCTTTTGTCTGGGAAAGTCATTATTTCACCTTCCATCTTAACCGAGAGCCTTGCTGGGTTGTATAGTCTTGGTTGTAGGCCTTTGTTTTTTATTACTTGGAATATTTCTTGCCATTCTATCCTGGATTGGAGTGTTTCTGGTGAGATATCAGGTGTTAGCTGTATTGGAGCCCCTTTGTATGTTACTTCTTGTTTCTGCCTTGCTACTTTTAAGATTCTCTCTTTGTCTTTAAAACTTGTCATTTTAATTATGATGTGTCTTGGAATAGGCCTCTTTGGGTTCATCTTGATTGGGACTCTGTGCCTTCTGCACTTGTGTGATTTTTTTTCTCTCTCTCTGTTTGGAAATTTTCTGCCACTAATTTTTCAAACAGGGTTTCTATCCCTTTTTCGTTTTCTTCTCCTTCTGGTATTCCTATGATTCAAATGTTGTTGTGTTTCATGTTATCTTAGGGTTCCCTTAAGCTATCTTCATATTTTTTTAGTCTTTTTTATGCAGCTACTCTACTTGGGTGTTTCTTTTCACCTTGTCTTCCAGCTCACTAATTTGGTCCTGTGCTTCATCCAGCCTGCTTGTAATTCCTTCCAGTGTCTTTTTTATTTCAGAAATTGTATTTTTCATTTCTTACTGGTTTTTGTTTATAGTTTCTATTTCTGTTTTCATACTGTTGTAGTTCCCATTCAGTTCCTTGTAATTGTCTGTGAGTTCCTTGAGCATCCTTATAACCATTAGTTTGAATTCTATATCTGATAGTTTGCTTACCTTCATTTCACTTAGTTCTTTTAGTGGGGAGTCTTCCATTCCTTTTGATTGCAGGTTCTTTTTTTGTCTCCCCATTTCAGGTTACTCTTTTTGTTTGTTTCTGTGCTTCCTGATGTTTCACTTTGCTAGCTGTCTTTGTAGGGTGAACTTCTGTGGTAGGAATTCTATGGGATTCAGTGTTGTGATCTCTTAGATCTCCTTGTATGGGTGCTCTAGGGATGCCCTTTCTTTTGTTTGTGTGGGCTCTCTTGTTGTACTTGGGTTTTTACCTGTTGGCGGTTCTTTTGTTGGTGGGTTTTCTCTTCCAGCAGGCACATTGGTGTTTATAGCTCCCACCTACTCTTGTATGTGGTCAGCTGCAGGGGGGAGGGCAAAATGGATTAAGACAGAGGGAGAGTATTCTGTGGAATTTAAAGCACCAACATGTAGAGAAGATATAGGAGATCTTTGGATAAGTATAGGGTTAACCATGATATTTCACCCAACTAGCCACTTTTTATAAAAGGTGAAAAAGAGGTAAGACTCTTGTTAGTGGGGGGAAGTTTTGTGAGCAGAATCCAGAAAACAGAGCACTGTGGGAAGTCAGGTGATGAGATATAGTGAGAGTAAAGGTTAGAAAGTAGACATAGTGTGTGAGAGAATAGAGTTAACTACAAATTAACTACTTTATTAATAGAGTAATAAAGCTCCGGAAGATAGTGAAATGGGCTAAGATCAGGGAGGGGTGTTGTGTAGCATTTACAATTATATGGAACAAAAATTATTTACAATAATACTGGAACAACAATAATATGACAAGAAATATATGATCTAAATAACAAGAATAAGAAGTACATGACCAAGAGTAGCATGGTATTGGAACACGAGTGAAATGAAAGAAGGAAAATTAAAATATGATATGAAAGAGAGAACAAGGAAAACCGGTCAAATAATGCAATTAAAGAAACAAATAAAACAAAGAAAACTAAACAGAAGGAAGAGAAATAAAAAATACTAATGTTATAGAAGAAGTAAAAATAATGAAAAAATAATAATACAAATAAGCAATAACAGGCATGTTTTCTAGAATAGCAAAGTGAAATTTGTCTCAGTTTCTCAGGTGTTGGGGTTAGCCATGTGTTCCCTCTTTGGGTCTGTCTCTGGACCTTTTAAAGCTCCAGGTCTTATTGTCTTACTTAGTGGGGGTTGGGTGGGGGACAGCCTCCTGCTGGCATTACACCTGCCAAGTGAGTTTTGCTGGTCTCCCTGGATGCCACAGGCTCAGGGGGGCTGGGCTTTGCTTTTCTCCCTTCCTATGGTTTTGTGATGATGGGGATCAGGTCTGGGCCACAATATTCACAGTTGCCCAGCCTCCAGCCCAGGTTCACCATGCACTGCCAAGTCTGCACTGTCTATCTGTGCCCGGCTGGTGCCTTTAATCCACCAGTTGTGTCATCTGTGAGGTGCACTAATTAGGGGCAACTCACACACCATCTTTTCTCTTTGCTGGCCTAGGTGCTGCATACTCTCAGAGTCTCTTCAGGGTAGTTCAGCTCCCCCACTGAGTTACATCTTTTTGGGGACTGCTAACTCCCTGAGCCCTGCTGCCCTCTGAAGTGTCCATGTGGGGCACCTCTTTCTTC
>PVJI01012266.1:0-52353 GCA_004026765.1 Micronycteris hirsuta | reverse complement strand
TATTCCTCTATACCTGTCTGAATATCTTTTCCTTTTATTTTATAAGTATACTCATCAGAGCATATAAACTCTGCTTATATAAGCTCTCAGATTACACTTCCTCCTCCTTCAGCCAAGATTCTTCATGGAGGGGCCCTGTCATCCCATGCTACCTTATTCTCATAAAGCTTCCTCTTCATTATGTGTAGAACCTTTCCCTGCTGTACCTACTGAATGTTCCAGAATGTTCTATGGAGTTGAAGAAGAGAGTTAAAGTATGGTAAATAAATGCATTCAATATCTCACTTAAAAAAGAACTTGTGGGGATTTTTTAAAAATGTGGGGAAAGTTTTGAAAGAAATTAAGAGAAAAACTTTTCTAGCAACCATTTCATAGCACAATTTTTCAGACATAATCAATCTCCCTTTTCCTTGTTTTTCTGTCTTAATTTTCATAATGTTTTGACTAGCTATTTTCTAAAAACATAGTATTCTAAAATTTTAATTTACTACCACTGATTGCAACCTCTTAGAGCTTCAGGTGAGAATGTGGGAATACCAGGAAAAGTTGTAGTAAGAAAGAAGAATGTAAAAGAAGCTAGTAGCAAAGAAACTATAAAATCAAATCGATAATTGAGACAATTTTGTAGTAGGTAAAACACATAAGTAACTACATTCATGTGCTTATTATAAGAAACTTCTGAAGCTTAAATTAGCAATATTTGGAAATGCATCTATATATGCAGAATTAAGTATTTATATGATAGATTTAGAACTATTTTAAAGCACTAAGGTTGTTTTTTATATTTCTTGAGTTGCTACTAATGCTAAAACACAATAACCAACATTCAAATGCTATAATAAGAGATAGCTATAAAACACAGTACCGTCTGCCAGACATGCTTGGTATTTGTAGTGGTGTCATCTTTGCATGCTAGTTCAATGGCAATTATACTGCTTGAATGGTTTTTAAAGTCTTCATTTGAAGCTACCAGAAATTTATGCCACAACAGATATTAATCTGATAAAACTGAAAAATATAGTTTATTAAATTATCTGGTTTGCTTATGGTTACTGTCCTAGACATAGAGTCAAATAAATTTGTTTCTATAAATATCAAGTCTGTTCCCAGAGGACGAAGTATTGCTACCTTTTATGACATTTAAGATCATGTTACTAATAGTCTATAAACAAATACCTACATTTACCTGATTTATGTCAAAAGCAACATTGCAGTTCAGCAGGGAAAGTATGAACTTGTAAATAAAAGATTTTAGATATCAATATTGAAAAAATGTATATGGCCTCTATATCATCTCACACCCAAAAATCATTTGCACGTGAATCAAAGATTTAAGTGTGAAATACACAAAAGTAGAGATATTGAAAGAAAGGATAGGAGAATATCTTTGTGACTTTGAATAGGCAAAAGTTTCTAAATCTAATCTGGAAAGACTAACCATAAAAGAAACAGAACTGATAAATAGGACTATGTTAAACACCATTAAGTGACTGAAAAAGCAACTCACACTTTTAGAGAAGACTCAATATATATTCCGACAAAGTGCTTAGAATATTAAGAATACACATAGGGACATGCACACACCATAAACTCAAAAAGCCAAATAGAAAAGAGACAACCCAATGAAAAATGGGCAAAAGACTTATAAGCATATTTTGCATGAAAAGAGATATCTAAATTCTCGGTTAACATAAAAAAGACTTCATTGCATTAATGAAATGCAAATAAAACATCAATGAGATATCACTTCATACTTATAAGGATACTTAAAAATATATATGTATATATACTTAAAATATATGTATGTATATATTATATATATATAGAAATACTGGGAAGAATCTAACTGATAGAATACACTGCAGGTAGACTGGTAAGTAGGTATAGTTTTAGCAAACTCCTTAACAGCATGCACTATAAACAAAAAATATGTATATAGGGTACAATGTGACCTAACAATTCAATTCCAGATGTTAGATCGTGTCCTATGAACTGCCAATAGTCAATTGCTTATGATTTACAAAAATGACAATTTCACATAGTTCAACTTCTCCCAGAGGGTTTCCATATATTCATGTTGTTTTTAGAATGTTTTAAGCACTACTATTCATAATGGTCCCAAACTGAAAACTCATTGATTGCTCAACAGAATAAAGTGTGGTCTCTTCATACAGTTGACTAGAAAGCAGTGAGAAGACAAGATTTACAAGTACACCCAGCTACATGGATGGACCAAATACAGCTGGTGAAAGAAGTCAGTCAGTAAAAGGCACATACTTTATGATTTGGGTTACATAAAGTACAATAATGCTCAAAACTAATTTAGACAATAGAAGTCTAAAGATCGGCTATCGCTGTTGAGTTAAGTAGTAACTGACAGTGACCAGGAGAGCGCTCCTGGTGTGCGGATCATGATCTGTGTCTTAGTCGGGTGCTCAGTTCACTGTTTGTGAAGTTTCCATGAGCTGTACATTTACATGTGAATTTTTTTTTAAGATTTTATTTATTTACTTTAGACAGAGGGAAAGGGAGGGGGAAAGAGAGGGAGAGAAACATCAATGTGTGGTTGCCTCTTGTGTGTCCCCTACTGGGGGCCTGACCTGGCTTGCAACCAGGCATGTGCCCTGACTGCGAATTGAACCTGAGACCCTTTGGTTCCCAGGCTGGCACTCAATCCACTGAGCCACTCCAGCAAGGGCTATATGTGCAATTTTTAATGTGAATATTATACTTTACCTTTTTAAAAAATAATGTCTTTCATGCTACAAAGATACATTTTGAAGATAAGTTCAAAAATATTTACAGAAATATTGTTTATTGGGAAAGTATATCAATTACTGAGAACTCTTTACATGAAAGTAGTACTCAGAGTTCCCCTTTGCTTGTGATACAGGACACACAGCTATACTCAAGGCAGTGCTAGATGCTGCAGAAAACCTGGAGATGATTCCGAAAGCAGTAAGTAACTCCACGATGCCAGATGGTTGACAGAGACCCTTCTTGAGCTATTTCCTGTGGTTTTTTAAAATTATTTTTAATTGTATTTTTTCCATTACCTTTGTCCCCCCTCTACATTTTCCTACCTCCACCCACCTCCCTCTCCCATGCAGTCACCACACTGTTGTCCATTCCATGAATAATTGCTATGGTTTTTGACATAAATTGATATATGTGAAGACTGTACATTAGACTTTGCAAATGTAAAGTCCAGGAACAATTATGTAGAGTGGCCACAATTCAAAGGTGCTCATAAACTTTAGCATTATGATTTCTTTTATGCAATAAAACAGAAGTCACTGTTTTTTTTTTTTTTTTTATTATTTCACATCTTGTACAAAGTGCTTTTATAGTATCAGTCACCCACCCATAATGGGCCTTGTCACTTCCATAGAGGGACCTTGTGTAATTTTGGAACAACAATATCTCACATGACTGTCCACCATCAGTTTTTGCCTCTTGGCTTTGATAATCCAATGACTATTGAGGACAATATCCTGAGCTCCAGGGCTCATGCTGCTGGCAGGGGGTCTGTTTCTGCTGCTGTATAAAAATCTATTTTTACTTTGCTTATGAGCATATAAAGTCAATTTAATTTACTTGACCTAAATTTACTTTTTGGTAGTTATGAAACAATTGTTCATTGATATTTATCAGAGATAATAAATATTTTTTCAGATTACCAGATTATTTTTTCAGACAAAACTGTGCTATTTGGTAATTGTTTCCTTTCTTCCTCAGTGAAATTTAGGGGTATCAGTTAATTTTTTACAAATATTAATATAATATTTTCTGTAAGTAAGGTAACACCGATGGCAGTATATCTTATAAGCAAAAGTAGATATTGAAACTTTACTAAAATCTTGCCCTGGCTGGTGTGGCTAAATTGGTTGGAGTGTCATCTCATAGTCAAAGGGTTTTAATTTCGGTTTCCAGTCAGGGCACATACCTAGGCTGTGATTTCTATTCTCGTCTGAGACAACCAATTGATGCTTCTCTCTCACACTGATGTTTTTTTCTCTTCCTTTCTCTCTCTCTAAAAAAGGAATGAAATAAATGTCCTTGGGTAAGGATAAGAGAGAAAGAAAGAAAGATTACCAAAATCTTAAAACTACCAATTGATTCCAAATAAATATTAGGCTTAAAAAGAGGAATTAAATTTTATCTTAGTTAAGATTAGGCTTCAAATTTAAAATCTATGCTTGAACATTACATTCAGAACTCAAGAATCTACTATTTTTTGGAATTACTTTATAGTTGAAAATAGATAGCAGAAAGAAATAATGACAATAATAACTTATTTTTGTATAGCAGTTAATTGATTGGAAACTGAGTCTCAGAAAACTAAGTAAATTATGCAGGATCATAAATTTAGCACATAGCAGAGCTCAGGCTAAATAATAAATCTCCGAATTATTTGCTTAAAATATTTTCTTCTACACTAGGGCTCTATTTTTAAGACAAATTGACCAAAATATCTTTCTAATTTAATTAGAATGAAAAAGAAAAAAACAGCAAGTCAGGATGGTTTGCCTAAAGTGGAGAAGTTGTGTACCTAATGAAGAATCAGTTTTCAGGTTCTCTATGTGTAATGATAATAAACTATGTGTAAAACTGGGGAAGGAACTTGAGAACTAATGCCTCTGAGTCACGGGTCTGTGCCTGCACTTAGGACTCCATATCCAGCATAAGTCAGAGGAACAAAGGCTACTCTTAGTGAAACTTGGCACTTCAGTCACACACTTAGCCAGAAGGAGTGAGAGGGAAAGGCCAGGCCAAAAAAAAAAACAAATAAATAAGCAGGAGGGAAGCCCTGTGGCACGATCACCACCACTTAACTCTGTCGTTTCAGGGAGGCTAGAGCAGTCCCCTGAGTGTGCAATACAGCTGCTGCTAAGTGTTACACTGCACACGCATCATCCCTTTAACTTAAAGACTGACCCCCCAAGAGATTATTTTGGCACATAAATGAGAAAGTATATCCATATCTAGTTTATGTCTGTACTGATATAGATATCTAAAATTCATATCATCTGATTTCACTTATATGTGGAATCTAAAGAAGAGAAAAAATGAACAAATAAAATTGAAACTGACTCATAAATACACAGAACAGACTGATGGTAACTGGATGGGAGGGGCTTGGGGGACTGAGTGAAAAAGTTGAAGGGATTAAGACGTACAAATTGGTAGTTACAAAACAGTCATGAAGATGTAAAAGACAACATAGAAAATACAGTCAATAATACCATAATCACTATGAATGGTGCCAGGTGGGCACTGGAAATACCAGGGGACCACTTTTTAAACTATATGATTGTATAACCACTACACTGTATACCTGAAACCAAAATTACATAATATTGAATGTAAACTGTAATTGAAAAATAAAATATATATGGAAAAATTCATATCCTCTATGTCTAGCTATATCTGGATAGATTTATAGATGTTTAAATGATTTGAACATTATTCAGAAGACTGATGGGTGCAGGAATTATCATATTGTTTTTATTGACTCAAACTCCATTTCATCCTGAGGCCTCATCCCTCTGACACAGTGGGAAACTTGGTCTTGGCCCTCAGGATCCAGAGGGTCTTACCCAGCACACATTCTTCTGTTCCTCCCCTATTCCCAGCGGGGTCTTCAGTCCCTGCCAGTTCCGTGAGATTCCTTTTGCCAGGTCAGATAGTTCAGTAGTAGGGTCCACTTTCCAGTGTGTTTTGGAGCGGGCCTTCCCTTACAGCGCCGCAGGACCAGTCACGTACTAGCCCACTAAGTGTACATCGCTCCTGTTCGAAAGCACTTGTGGGGGCGGTGGGAGGGGCCGGACCGCTGTCACGCTTGTGCCTGTAGGTCCTGATAATTTGAGGAAAATTTATCTTCTTATTTCTTTAGAGTGCATTTCACCACCTGTCTTCTCTTCCGTTAGCAATTCAAACAAAACAAACTCCCTTGAATAATGCAGGGTTCCGCAAAACAAAGCCAGAAATTCAGGTTTCCTAAGGCAGGGTCTGCGTTTCATTTTACATCTCAAGACTCTGCTGAGGCAAGGGGTCTCTGAGAGTCGGCTACAGGCAAGTGTGTATTAGCAAAACCAATATCCAGTTGGGCTTTGAAATGTTTTGTATGCTTTGATAACCGAGATTTTCTTTTCTTTTCTTTTCATGATTACATAACATTTGTCCCTTGTTGCTATTGTTAGTGTTGTAAATGTTTCATTTTGTTTGGGTTTGGCTTGGTTTAAGTCAGATGTTTTTCTAACACAGCCCTGGGTTAACTCTTGGAATGAGGTAGGATTTGCTTCTTGTTGGGGGAGAGGGACAGTAATTTATGTGCGCTGCTGAGAATTCTTTCTCCAAAGAGCTCCTATTTCAGGTTTTATAGCTCCAGCCAGCACAAGCTGTAGACACCTGAACCTAAGATGTACAGCTCACCAGAGTCCCAGTGGGGGCTGACTCCGTTCTCCCGGCACACGCTGCAGTTCGAAGATGACTGACATCGCAGCCCGTGCTGGCTTCCCAAGGAGACCAAGCTCAAGGTTAAATGGACCCTAACTTCTTTTTTTAAATAATAGTAGTCATCTATCCTCTTGGCAATAGCCATGTTATTTTCTAATGTAGCTATTATATTATCCATTCTTATATATAAAGTTTTTAAAAACAGGCAAAAATTCTTAATAGTATACCTACCTATGCCTAAATATAAGTTTTAAAGATACAAAACTGATGATGTTTACTTAGTAACAAGACGTCAGGCTTACATCCTTGAAACTTCCTTGATTGACATAGTTTGGAATGACTTTGTGTCCTGTTTTCATAGAATACCATCCTTCTGTTCTAAGGAGAAGGTTATAACACCGAAGAGACTGAGGTTAGCGTAACAGAAGTCGGTCAAGTGCCCTTTGAGCTCTGCTTCAGTTCACTCTGTTCCCTCCGATATTACATTCCACAATCCAATTAACAGCTATAAGCATGTTTCTGTGTATGTTAGATATTTTGCACAGTGTCTCATTTTAGGAAAAATGTAAATGAGACTGAAATGGTGGCTCGTTTAATCAAGGAATTTCAAAATTAATAAATTACCTGGGGAGAAATATTTTAAACTTAATTAAAAACTCAAGGTTTTGGATAAAATTTTATTGCAGAGCTTTTATTAAGAGTTGCTCGGTATCTTCCATATTAAAAGAAAAACGCTATGATCGGTGTACATAATGTTAGGATTCACAATTGGTATTTGCTTATTCATGGCCCCCAAGTAAAGAAAACCCATTCACTGCCATTCTTTTTTTTTAATTAAAAATTTTTTTTATTGTTGTTCAAGTACACTTGTCTCCATTTTCCCGCCACCATTTTCCCCCACCCCACCCCACCCCCACCCCACACCCTCAATCCTACCCACCCCTTTGGCTTTGTCCGTGGTCCTTTATACATGATCCTTGACGACCCTTCTTCTTTCCCCTGTTATCCCCCTCCACCTTCCTCTCTGGTTACTGTCAGTTCTTTATTTCAATATCTCTGGTTATATTTTGCTTGCTTGTTTATTTTGTTGATTAACTTCCACTTATAGGTGCGATCATATGGTATTTCTCTTTCACCACCTGGCTTATTTCACTTAGCATAATGCTCTCCAGTTCTTCCATGATGTTGCGAAGGGTAGGAGTTCTTTCCTTCTGCTACATAGTATCCCATTATGTAAATGTACCATAGTTTCTTGTTCCACTCATTTACTGATGGGCACTTAGGTTGCTTCCAGCACTTGGCTGTTGTAAATTGTGTTGCTGTGAACATTGGGGTGCATAGGTTCTTTTGAATTGGTGATTCAGGATTCTTAGGTTACAATCCCAGCAGTGGAATTGTCAACTCTTGATAAGCATTATATAGGATTCAGATTTCTCAAGGTATGAATTTAAGATACCAGAGTTAGTCTTATGGAAGTCAAATTTATATTTGATATTGTGGAATGGTGATTTAAAAGCTTTTTAAAAAAATGAGAATGTATTTTATCATAAAACTAAAAGGTAATTTAAAAACCACTTTCTCTATTTTGAAGTTTTCTGCTTACAAAATTGAACAGATCCTTCCCAGTTTTTCACTGCTATGTATAATTATGTCATCTGTAGACACAGTCTTTATTTTAACAAATATTATGAAGTTAACAGGGATTACTTTTATGCCATTAAATATCTTTTAATAATAAGAAGTGCCACTTGTGTGAATAGTTCAAACTATATAAATGGCTATGCCTTCAGTCTTCATGAATTTAAGTCGACCTGAACATCTAGGTATATCTAAACTTGAGATCTTTCACTTAGACTTTTGGCCAAATTCTATTTTCACTGTTATGTGAGTACTAATCACATGTGTTACCAGTTTCATGGCAAGACAAGTAACTACGCTTAAAATTGAAGTTTTTAACCAAACAAAAGAAGTTGTTGCCAGATAGAACTGGCATCCTTACATATGTAGGATTATGAAAGTTTTAGAATCTAAGCTTTCTTCTTCATGAGAGTTTAGCTATTCCATTCTACAGAGTGTGCTCAGCAATATATTTCACCCAGTCGAAAAATCCCCCGTCACATCTGTCCTCTGTTTGACGGCAATTCCACTGACTCTTGAAATGTTGTGCCTCAACAGCCACTTCATAAAATTGTTAATACCGGAAACTGTTAGAGTGTGAAAAACTTCATTGGGAACACTTTTGAGTAGGGAAGACCAGTGACAGAATATAAATGAAAATGAAATACAGGGTAAGCCCCTGAAGACACAGGATGATAAGGTTTAGAAATGAAGGGAGATGAAGGAAAATCTCTAAGGAAAGCTGCTGAGCATTGATATTAAAGATCAGTTTTTTTTATTATTGCCAGATTTTGTCTCAGATAACTTCTTTTAAAATTATCCACATCTTCTAAATTGATAGATTTAAACTATATTAGCTAAATGAGTTTGTGAAATGTAGACTTTTCATTCTCTATTAATATATTTTATGACAATATTCTAATTCACAGTACTAGTATCAAGGAGTTGAATTTGTTCCTATTATTTTCTCACAATATTTCCACAGTTGCAGAGCTTTCCTTACAAAGTGATGGGCTTACGCTGACTTGGTGTGACTCAGTGGGTTGGACATTGTCTGATGGACTCAAAGGTTACCAGTTTGACTCCTGGTCAAGGTACATGCCTAGGTTGCATGCCAGGTCCCCGCTTGGGGGTGTGCAGAGGCAACCAATGTTTCTCTCCCACATCGATTTTCTCTCTCTCTCTTTCTCCCTCCCTTCTCCTTTCTCTAAAAATTAATGAAATATTTTTTAAAAGTGATGGACTTAAATGATAGACTTTTTAAATACTTCACGAATTTTAAGATAAAAAGTGATATGAAATATCAAAACTGTTTTTGCTGGGTCCCTTTCCATGGGCTCCCATTCCTTATCAATAAAGAGGCCAGACACATCACAGTATAGACAGATAAATAAATGTACTTTGTAAACAGAGAATGTTGTCTCCCTTAGGAAGGTAAATATGAAGTGGGGACCTTGATTTTCAGGAAAAAAGATATAACAAGAGCTGTGTTTTGAAAGTTTTTCAAAATAAAACCAATACCCTACATATTAGAAGAGAAAGAAACTCAACAAAGTAGGACATGGGAAGTGAAGCTGAGTCAGGTTTCTGGAAATGATTTGCCTTTAGGCAGTGACTTCATCAGAAACCAGGAGAGCCACAACCCTAGATCTGGGGAATGATGGCATGATGTCAACATGTAGAAACCTGGGTATGGAATCAGCACAGAGAGTGTAGGCATTCATCGGTAGGACTATGCAGAGATGAACATGTCAATAATAAGCACAGCAAGAGTATACTGATCTCATCCTGTTGTCTGATGGGTGGCTTTGAGGGAGTAATGTTTGGGCAGGAAGTAAGCCCCTAGGTTTCTTGGGAAATTGAAAATGTGTGTAAGAAAGGAAAGTTGGTATTTGAATATCACAATTTCTGGTCAATGTCCCTCACCTTCCTCCCTTACTTAGCCTGTTGATTCCCATCATTCCTACAAAATATTTTCTCACCTTACTGATTTCAGAAATCATATCTTTCACTTCAGGTCTCTGAACTATTTTTTCTCTTTATAATAAAGATCCATAAATAAATAAGCCAGTTAAATTTGCTATTTATTGGGCACTTCAAATAACTAACAAGCAAAGATTTAGCAAATACTTCTCTTACCACAAATATATTAAAAACCAACAATAAAGTAATTAAAATTTAAAAATTCCTAAATTAATGAAGATATATTTTATTTTGTTTTTAACAGATAATAGCAAATGTTTTCTTTTGTTTATCATCTTTCTCATTTGACTAAGCATTGTCTTCTCCTTGGATATCTTTTAGAATAACCACACTCAGGAGATACAGGAATGATTTACAGAAGATGCCTCGGACACTCTTATAACATTAAGAACTCAATACTATTTTCACAAAGACCCCATAAAACCTCAATATACATGCCATGCAATCTTTGGAATGGAATTTCAAAATCTTTTCACCCTCTAATCCTGAGAAATAGCTTCTTACATTTGACCACAACTGCTGCAGTCTCGACTCTGTTGATGGATACAATGAAAGCAGAAGTGCTGACTCGCTGCAGCCAGTGTCTGAGCAGCAGACATGGAAAGGACTAGACCCCATCAGGGAAGGACTCACTAGCTGCAATGACAGCCCACTTCAAGCCAAGGTAAAAGCAGTATCTACCACAGGAATAGCAAATGCAAGCAAAGCATGCCAACACCTCTTTGTACTTCCTTTTTAGTTTTTATCAGTAGCACCAGCCTTAGTCTCAGAAGCTTTGTCTACGTAGCAATGCAGACAGCCACTATAATGGACAACCCAATTAAATCTCATTGATCCTCTTAGAATAGTTTGTTTGTAGAAACTGTAGTTCAGTCTTAATTTCACAGGGCACTTTCTAGGATGCTGACTCACCAGAACTCTTAGCAATCTCTGGATTTCAGATTTGGGGCTTTTTAATCGGCTTTAATCCCTTGGCAGTAATTCTGCTTTGGCCGCTCTTACTCTTTGCCCAGATCTACCTATTGTCATACCCTTCCAGTAGATATTGTTGTACTCCACCCTTGAAAGAAATAGTTTATGTCTTCAAAATGATGTCTAAATATAACAATTAATATTTATTATATGAAAGGGAGATAATAGTTTCTGATCCACTAATATAACCATGATTATATTAATGGATCATTCTAATGTGGATTATATAAGCTACAGTTTACTTATTTCCCTAGGGTAGGATTTTCTTTCATATGTAAAGTGTCACTGGTTCTTTCTTCTTTTCAAACTTATTTTTAATAGTCTAATTTCATTTTGTTATATAGAAGAATTTCAAAATACCTTGTTATCTTTTTAACATTTTTTGCCTCTGGGCAAACTATAGAAACCAACTTTGGAGAAAGAAATTTTGTTTTTATAAGTATCTAAAATAAATCTATGTCATGTTCCTATGACTAACATAACAATATGCCTGTAGATATTCCCTTTTGAAGTCCAAGGACAGTTTGAAATAAAAGACTCTTAAAAGTCACAATTCCTGTTGTATTAGCTGCATGCCTCCCTCACCATGTAAATCAAGTAAACCTAGCTCAGAGAAAAAACTTCCACAAGCACTTGTTAGGTCATATTTCACTAGACTCACACCAACTCTTCAATCCCACTCAATTCTTTTCCCATTATTCCACTTATTCATTAATATCTTTTGAAGACACAGAACATTTTCCAACTTCAAGACTTACTATAAAGCTACAGTAATACAGAGAGTGTAGTATTGGAAAAACAGACAAATGGAACAGAATAGAGCTCCCCGTAACTATAATCAATTGCTCTTTGACAAAAGAGCTAAGGCAATACAATGGAGTCAAGATATACTCTTGTACAAATAGTGCTAGAACAATTGGACAACCACAGGCAAAGCAAGGAATTTAGATACAGACTTTACATCCTTCCTAAAAATTAGCTCAAAATGGATCACAGACCTAAATGTAAAACACAAACTATAAAACTCCTAGAAGATTACTTAGGTGAAAACCTAGATGACCTTGAGTATAATGATGTTTACAGATATAACAAAGACACAATCCATGAAAGAGACAATTGATACATTGAACTTCATTGAATTAAAAATTTCTTCCTAGTTAGAGACAATATCAAGATAATTAGAAGACAAGTTACAGTCTAGGAGAAAATATTTGCAGAAAAATCCCCCTCATCTTGTAAAGGACTGTTAATGCAAAATATGACGAACTCTTTAAACTCAAGAAAATGAATATGTAGATTGTTTGTCTTCAGTCCTGTGAATTCCTATGACAGCTAACAAGAAACAAAGTATTTTGTTTCAGGTCCTCTGCCCATTTTTAATTGGATTGCTTATTTGGTGTTGAGTGTATGAGTTTTTTATACATTTTGGCTATAAACCCCTTGTTTGAACTGTTTTTTGCAAATATCTTCTCCCATTTGATTGGTTGCCTTCTTGTTTTCAAAATTTTGGTATTGGTAGTTTCCTTTGGTGATGATCAACAGATATATGAAAAGATGCTCAACTTTACTAGTTATTAGGGAAATACAAATCAAAACTACAATCAGATACTGCCTCACACCTGTTTGAATAGCTATTAACAACAAGACGAGTAAAAACAAGTGTTGTGGAGAAAAAGGAACCTTTATCCACTACTGGTAGGAATGTAAACTGGTACAGGCCCTAGGGAAAACAGTGTACAGGTTCCTCAAAAAATTAAGAGTAGAATTACCATATGATCCAACAACCCCTGTGCTGGGTACCTACCCCAAAATTTTCAAAATGTTTATTTGCAAATATATGTGCATCCCTCTGTTCATTGCATCATTATTCATGGTGGCCAAATACATGGAAACAACTAACGTGTTCTTTGCTAGATGGTTATATATATCTCACATCTCCTTTATCCAATCACATACATGTACACACATCTAATCACACACATGTACATATATTTATACATATATGTGTATTATACACATATGGTATATATCTCACATATTCTTTATCTAATCATATATACAAATATGCATATATACATGCATGTGTATATATCTCACATCTTTATCTAATCATAGATGTATGTATATACATATATATATGCATAAACACATACAATGGAATGCTACTCAGCCATAGGAAAAGAGGAAATACTGTCATTTACAAGGAGATAGATGGACCTTGAGAGTATCGTGCTCATCAAAATAAATCAGTCAGAAAAAGCTAATAACCATATGATTTCACTCATATGTGGGATATAAATTCACAGACACAGATAAGAGTGTGGAGGTTGCTCTTGGAAGGAGGTGGAGAATGGTGGGAGGTAAATGGGGCCAAATATATGGTGACAGATGAATATTTAACTTTAGGTGATGGGAACACAATGAAATATACAGATCATGTGTCATGGACGTGTACACTTGAAACCTGTATAATCTTATTGATCAATGTCACCCCAATAAACTTAATTTAAAAAAAGAAAAACAAAAGAAACAAAGTATTTGACATTGTCAGGAAATCATGTAAGGCAAGGTATGAACGGTTCCAGGACCCTGTACCACATATTAAAAGGAGGATTATTTTTTAATCTTAGATTCTGATATGATTATGTAGAAATTAAAGGGCCATGCTGCAAATGTATAAAAATTCACTTGCATTCTGCTTAAGGCAACTGATCAAGGACTATGAAAAGGACATTGGACTTTTTTTTTTTCTATCTAAGGGCTCTGTGTGATTATGTATATTATTCCTCAGCCCAGGGGAAACAGGTTGGTAAGTTTGATACAGACATCACAAAGGCAAGTAACAATAGGAAATTTTTACTCAATTATTGTTAGCTGAACAGCTCTAGGACTAGGAGTTCAACTCTTTGATTTGGAGAGAACTAATCTGGCATGACAAGCTTAAATATTGCCAAAGTGCGTGTTATGATTCACGCTGAGCTAAGGAGAGAAGTGGTTTTATACCCTGAGAAAACAAGTGTTTGTTTTTCTCTTTGCAGTGTTTGGCCTCAAACTGCCTTGATTTAGGTGTCTAGTAAAAAGCCCATTTAAACTTTTTGGTTGAAAACTTATTCTCAAACTGAGTCAGATTTTATATATTCATTTTTTTTCCTTAATGACAAATCTTCACCTCTTCTGAACAGCACAGTATTAAAAATATTTTTTCTACTTTTAATTATGCTTCTATAAACCAATATATTTTTCAATATTATTTTAATGAATTCCACTATTTGAAAATTGGCTTATTGATGTATTTTTTACAGTAATGATAGATTATTTAGTGTTCATATTCTCTATAAATCCAGTGTTTAACCATTTTATATGGGCTTGTGGTTTTCTTATGTTGTCCCTTTAAAAGTGTTTGAAAGAGGCCAGTCCGTTGTGATCCAGGCCTTGGCACCGGCATTACTGCAGAGATCTCAGTGTCCTTCAGCTTCCACTGCCAAAGAATGATGTAAGCCATTTGATACCATTATTTGTCTCTGGGGATGTCCAACATGGTGCCCTTGGTCCACTGCTGCTTCCTTACACCGCTGCTTAGCACACATTTTAAAGTCAGTCTAGATAATAATTCCTGGTATTCTCAGTCATACATGTTCTGACTCCAGTTTAACTAATAGTACTAATCAATAATGAGAACATTGAAATCAAGATAATGTAATTAGCTTCCAGAAATGTTTGAAGAATCTGCCTAGATGTTGATACTCACATTTTCTTCCAACAGTTGTAGTAGATGTCTACTTGCTGATCATTTATTCTTCTGTCTAAAAATCGGGTTTATGGTCACAGAGTTATCAGTATCTTTAGATGCATCTATGAGTTTTTAGAGAGTGACCTGACCAGTACTTTTTAAAAAAGCATTAAAATGGCATACAGAGTTCTGTGCTTTATCCTGGTTATACTATAAATTTAGTTCTACAGTCTGACCTCAACCCTGAATCTCTTTTTCCTATTTTTGTTATCTTTAAATTGAGACAATTTTCTTAAGGCTTTTTGTGCCTCTAAAAATTCTACAAGTTTATGTCTGGTTATAAAATCTACACTTCAGATGAGCTATTTTTGAGAATATATGGCTATTAAAAACATAGGCATTATTCAGTATATTTTCAGTTTGACATGATAACTGCTACAGTGTTAATTTTAAGACAACAAGAGGGGAAAACAACACCTTTATACTTTCTATCATATAAAGACTCATTGCCATATCAATTCAATTTCTGAGTGTATATTAGGTAAGATTCTTTGGTCTCAAGTAACAGTAGCAGAAGCATCTCCCAGAACACAGTGGCAGGAGTGCACCTGGACCCTGCAAGGAGTGGAACCAGAGCCTGAAGAGCCGTCTAGAGATCTGTGGCCCGTCCGGGCTGGTATTTCCCTCTAAGCAGCTCCACCTACAGCTATTAGCTTAAAGAGCATGTTTTCAGAAGACCTTTGCCTTTCCCAACTTCCTCCAATCTAACGTATTTTCTCCTGTTATACTTCCTCCTTTCAAGGATCTTTGCTTTCTTGGTACTTAAGAGAATTTCTGTCACATATTTATTCTATCACTGTGCTTATTTATTATGTATTTATTTGTGTTTGCCTGACTGTGAATGTAAGACCTCAGATGTATGGGTCATAATCAGTAGGTTTCTTAATGTTTCCCACATAGGTAGCTGTTGAATGAATGAAGAAGGCCATATGGTCTTTTTCATCCTTACTGCTTTCTGTTTAGTCAGCTGCATTTTTCCCCTCTACATAAGCATAGGTTTGCTTCCCTATTTTTCCACACATGGATATCATTCTGACCATTGATCATCTATTTACGAATCCTAATTTCCATCCTGGAGAGCATCATTGTGTAATAATAGAATGTAAGGGCTGAAAGTGCTCCATCTGGCTTCGTTCAAATTATGAATTAAAAATAAAAATGTTTTCAGGGCACAGTGAGAGATACCAAGATTACAATAAAAGCCCCCACACCCCCAATTAAAGCAGGGAGAACAGGCTCATTCAGTTTCTTCTGAACATCAAGAACACCAATGTGCATAATACACAAATTTTTAGCCCATACTATATGCTCTATACTGGTGTTAGGTGTTGTGAAGGATTTAAACAGCAACAAAAAAATAAAGGTATGATAAATTCCTGTTCTATGGAAACTTTAACTCCAAAGTCAAGCTCTACATAAACTAGACAGTTACAGCCCTGGCTGGTGTAGCTCAGTGGATTGAGTGCGGGCTGGGAACCAAAGGGTCCCAGTTCGATTCCCAGTCAGGGCACATGCCTGGGTTGCAGGCCAGGTCCCCAGTGAGGGCCACATGAGAGGCAACCACACATTGCTGTTTCTCTCCCTCTCTTTCTCCTTCCCTTCCCCTCTCTCTAAAAATAAATAAAATCTTTAAAAAAAAAAGACAGTTACAAATTAAACAGAAAAATAGCCTTCTAAGATCTAAATAGTTATGGATGTTTCCCTTTCGAAAATTTGATTTATAAAGACTAATTCCTTGATAAGGTACAGTAGCTATATGAAAAAGATTACATATATACACTAACAAGAAAAAAATAGAGGAAAATGATATAGTGTTTAAAATTTCTAAGAGAATATATGTTACTGACCTTTCTGTAATCATTCTTGCATGTCATGTGTATCGGAAGTTAATAGACACTAATATGGTGGTTTTCTGGGTCGGGGAGAGAATGAGGTAGAAAGGATAGGACTACAAGCTACTTTTTTAAAAACAGTATAACTTTTTTGCATAATTGTAAATTTTTTGACAAAGCTTTGACACTGAACTAATTTTTCATTAGAAGAGATTCCTATTACATCGAATAAGTCTAGAAACGGCATTTGTTTTCCTAAACTTAGTAGCAATAACTCTTATTTGCTAGACCAATCAAGATTTATTTCTATGGATTGTGTAATTATCTAAGAAAAGATCTTTGTTGAAAACAAGTTATGGTGATATTTGCCCTAGGAATTAGCAGTAATAGAGATCACCAATAAAACAAATGCCATGGATGGCTTATAAACAACAGAAATTTCTCATAATTTTAGAGACTGGAAAGTCCAAGATCAAGGTGCTGGCAGATTTGGTGTCTAGTGAGAATCTGGTTCATAGATAGCTTTCTTTTATGTGGGTCTTTACAAGGCAGAAGGAGACTCTCTGGTCTTTTTTTATAAGGACACCAATCCCAGTCATAAGGGCTTTACCACCAGGACTTAATTATCTCCCAAAGGTCTCACCTCCAAATACCATCGCACTGAGAATTACGTTTCAATATAGGACTTTTGGGGGAACACAAACATTCCATCTATAGCAAGCACCAATATAGTAGAAAGAGTCAATACCCACAGGAAACAAACCGTCATCCAGCCAGTCAATTTCTATGCAGAGTCACCTCCAGGGATTGTATATCAGCCCCAGGATGTGATGTCAGATGTGGCTCAGATACTTATGCTTGGTGAGATAAAACAACCACCCTCCTTCCTATTTCCCTGGAGTACTTTAGGAGTTAGGAAACATTTCCGATAACATCCTCAGAATACACAGAATGTAATTATCCTTTTTCCCTAGAAGGCTCCTCACTCTATACTACTCAGTGTAGCTACATTAGATCCAGACATCCTGCCTCTCACTCTCTCTCATAGAGACTGCCCTTGGCGAGTAAAAGTGATTTTCCTGTGGTCCTGTATTCTTTGTGCTGAATAAGAGGATTAAAAAGTTTTATCTAATAAGGTGGTCCATCAAAAAAGCATAGGTGTCACAACTGGAGCCTCAAATGCTTTCAGTGCTTTTATTCATCATCTCTATTAATAATTAAAATTTCATGTCTGTTTAAGCTCATGTGATCCATTTTTCCTGCCTCTTCATTTATTGCACAGGTTAAAGAAGAGAGTCCACATTGAAAACATAGGAAATATAAAACAAATATAACGTATGCTGATGTAAGCACCACACTGGGATCTTTTATTTGCCCAGAGCGCTGTCTTCCTTCTGGCACGGAACATCATTTTACTTTAAACAAGTGAGTTCTTGTTTGACCAGAGTGAAACAAATATGCATAATAAGTCAATGCAGGGAAAAAAATACTTCGCTGAACTGTATTAATTTCTGGGGCAAATCTAAGGTGCTAGAACCTCTAGAGATTTCCAACAACCAGGGTGAGTCACTTTAAAAATGAGAGCTCTAGAGCCTAACAAGGAGTAAGATAGCTCATCAGTTTTGAAAAGAACATCCTATAAGGACAAAGAGGCAAAGTAGCAAAGGGAAGTTCCATTAAATAGTTTAACAAAGAGATGCCAAGAGAATAAAGAAAGCATTTAAAATAGATCAAGACTAGAATTGTGTCTCTCAACCAAATGCATAAAATCACCCAGAGTAGAATTCCCTGCTGATACAAGAACCTACAGTGAGGGGATCTGGCCTAGAGGGGTGTGAGAAGGAACATAAACCTACAAACACAACATAAGTGGTCACTAGAAAAAGAGCAAGAAAGAGTGGAGTGTGCTGTTTCATGGAAGCCAAAGGATGGTAGTATTTCAAAGACACGGAAGTGGTCAATAATGCTGAGTTCTTCTATGATGTAAAGGAAGAGGAGAGCAAAAATAAGTGTTGATTAGATTAGCAAAATGGAGATCAAAGTTATCTTAATGACACCCAAAAAAAGCATATATATTCCTACTGTTTGATATAACCTGAGAAGCTACAAATCATGTAAGTCATAAAGAACAACAAGGAGTAGTTAGAAAGCATTTATTTTGGTACCTTAAAGCTATCTTTGAATTCTGCCTCCACCTCCTATCAGGTCTGTGATGTTAGATAAGTTTATAATCTGTCTAATTATAATATATTTTTTCTTTCTTTCTTTTTTTAAAGATTTTATTTATTTATTTTTAGAGAGAGGAAAAGGGAGGGAGAACGAGGAATGTATGGTTGCCTCTCACATGGCCCCCACTGGGGACCTGGCCTGCAACCTAGGCATGTGCCCCGACTGGGAATTGAACCGGGACCCTCTGGTTCCCAGCCCGCGCTCAATCTACTGAGCTACACCAGCCGGGCTATATTTTTTATTTCTAAAATGGTGATAAGGCAAGTCCTACCTGAAACATTTACTGTGAATATTAAATTAAATGACAAGTGATAGGTCAGGCACAGCACCGAAACCAAAAGGAATACCTAAATATAACTACAAATAATGGTAGATGGAATTGTCGAAAAAAAAAGATTATTCATTTGGTAGCTTTGTCTTTAACAAGATGGCTACTTTAAATATAGGGACTTCATCACATCATTATATGGATGAAAGAGAAGGGAAAGTAGTTATATAATTCCCTTTCATGCAAATTATTTTAATTAGATAGTCATACATATTAAGAGAAATTCAAAAGAATAACTCTTTTTCTTGAATCTGAATTTCAATACTTCTTTCAGCACATGCAAATTTCTACTGTTAGCACCAAGCAACAAAAGATACTTTTCTGTGTTAGATTCTATGCCCTTTATAGTAGATGAAAGCAGATAAACTTAAAGATTTTTGAGCTTCCATCTGAAAATGAAAACCCCGGTTTCAAATAGTATAGCCTCTCCTGAACATAGTATTATAAAAATACTGTCTCTCTACAAAAGACTTTGAATGGATTCTTCACAAAAGATGAAGGCCAAAGAACCACTAGACAAATGAAAATGTTCTTCTCAGGAAAATGCAAATTAAAACTAGGAGGTATTGCCACACATCCATCAGAAGGCTAAAATTTAACAATGGAAAATACCAAGTATTTGTGATAATTTGGAACACCTTAGAACTCTCATGCACTGCCGGTATGACTAAATTGGTACAAGCACTTTGGGAGTATTTATTCAAGCAACTCATACAACCCAGCAATTTCTTTCCTTAGGTAATACCCAACAGAAATTCATAGATGTGCTCACCGAAACACATGAACTGTAATGCTTATAGTGGCACTATTCAGAATAGTCCTAATGGGATTAGACAAATGTCCAATACTGTGGATGGACCCCACAATGACCCCACAGGAAGTCAGACACACAAGAGTATATACAATATGACTGTAATTAAAGTATAAAAACTGTTAAAATAAATCTATGTTTTAAAAGTCAAGTCTGGAGTTTGGGCAATAATCTCTTAACCTTGGATATGATTCCAGGGCTGTGTTCAGCTGTGAAAATTCAGGAAGATACACATTCATGATGTGTGCACCTTGCTTTGTGTATTATGTTTCAATTGTAATTTTAAAAATATTGTCATCTTAGTTATGCAATAATTCTATTTATTTGAAAATGTGTGTTATTAAACTTTAAAATTCTTTTAATGAAAACAAAAGAGATTGAGTTTTGAATCCAAATTATTCCATCCCTAAATTCCTTCCATATTTTCAGAAAAATATATTAAGTATTTAAGAAAAATAGTTAGAAAATATTGAACAAATCCATTCTTTTATCATTTCTGTCTTTTATCTAAGGATAATTAATGTTCTTTTGTTTTTTAGTCTCAAAATTTTGAACTGTTACCTTTTATCTATTGTTTTGACAAAAAAAAGACAAATAAATTCAATAAAGCACATTTTTAAAGCCCGTGTTTACCTTGGATGCTATTACCTTGTCAAGCATCTCTACTTATTAATAGTTTAGGTTCTACATGACCATTTTTATTCAAAGTAGCACTATATACTATCAAGTAAGACCATATGTGGATGCTAAATAGAGAAAACTGTCTTTTGTTCTATATTCATAATGTTTCATAATTTGAACTTTTATAAATGAAATATTTTATTAACCAAAAATAATCTATATAATTATATTCCCTATTTAATCAACTGTGCTCTATTTAATTAGTGATTAAAGCGAACAAAAATATATTCCCAATTTTTTAATTACTTTATTGTTGTTCAATTACAGTTGTCTGCATCCTCTCCCCTCCCCTTCCCCTTTAATTTTTAAAAAAATAGTGAACAAATACTGTATGATCTCTTTTATGTGGAATCTGAAAACAAACAAACCATCAAAAAACTAGTTTCAGAGATCTAGAGAACGGGTAGGTGGTTGCCAGAGTCAGAGGGTCAGAGAAATGGGTAAAGGGGGCCAGAAAGTATAAACTTTTAGTTATAAAATAAATGCCATGGATGTATAATTATTTTAAAAATAATAACTTTTAATTAATCAATTAATTAAGTAAAATCACTGGAGAAGGGATAGGCAAACCACCAGTGAGAGTCCTCCAAGTTGGAGGTGTTGACATCACTTTTAAGGGGGTAACAAGATACTCCTGCTTCTGCTCTGACTTAAGGAACTCAGTCCTGTCCCTATCGGTTCTTTCATCTATTCCTTACAATCCAGACATGTTTAAGGCATAACTTGATGAGGGGCTCAGCTAATGATCATGAGGACTCATTGGCTCTGATTGGTTTATGTTACAGCCTAAGTCAATGACTGCAGCGAGTGCAAATGCAGCATGCTAATGAGCCTAGGCTTGGGTCATGTCATGCCATGTCCCCGGAATGGCAGCAGGAAACCTATTCAGACCTACTCTGTTAAATATAGGGGAAGAGAGGGATATATCTCCACATCATTATTATTGCACATTGACTGCATGAATTCTGGTCAACTCAAAACCAAAAATGTCTTCTCCACATTCTTTGGAGTAGCACAAATACTTCTGCCCTTTTTATAGATACCTCTATTAAGTATGTTTTCATCACAGAGGCATATTGGATTCATGGACAATAATCTTCTCAATATAAATATCAATACTACAGTAACAGCACCAACAATAGTTACTATTTATCAAGCAATTACTCTTTACTAATTAATATTCTAAGTCTTCGGCATTTGTCTCATTTAATCTTACACATATAATATATAAATATTATCATTCTTACTATGATGAGATAAATATTCAGAGACCCTAGAAAGCATATCCAGGTTTTCATGGCTAATAGAATATTAATATTTTGCACTTAAGTCTGTTTGACTCTGAATTCTAGGTGCTTAGCATATACACACAAACGGCTTTAAATACATATACTTGAGAATATGATCATTTGGGGAAATATCGAAAACAAATTTTCAGTACTTGTGAACAAATTCACAAACAAATGTACTATACATATTTATAGTTCCTAATATAAGAGATAATCTGGACCTAAAAATCTTACATGCTTCTTCGCTTCCTACTTTTCTTAATAATACAGATTTTGTTTTCCTTCTCAGAAGGGAAAAATATCAGATTATACACTGAAAGTGGAAATGTTTTCTTAAACAATATCAAATTATAACAAAATTTTAAACATACAGGAATGTTCTTTTATAAAACAAGAAAGCCAGTATATAAGTTAAATATTTGCATCTCTGAATTTTTGCCAAGAAGGGAGTTCATTTCCTTCTCTTAAGCATCCTAGGTACTTTCTCTCAATTAATGACTTAGTCACAGTTCACTGGTTTCAGTCTTCACAGAAGGTAAAGGTTCCAGTTTATAAAATTATATTTGCTAACACAGAGAATATAATATTTTTAACCACAATATTATGGATTTTCTATTTTACTAAAATCTTTACATGAGATTTCTTTGACTATAAACTCAACATCAATAGCATGTTTAATTATAACTTGTAACTTAAGCTCCAATGCCAGTCTGTACGTGAATAAAACCATCTTTAAAGATCCTTTGCTTTTAGTTCCCTTTACACAATTTCCAGAGAAAAAATTCCTTCTTTCTTCCAGCATGATCTACAGAAATTCATAAATTCTCCCTGCAATCTTTAAATTTTGCTAAAATCTCTGGTACAAACGTCCTCTATATCTGCTGGTATCCCAAGATGATGACACAGCACTTCACATGGACCCATTCAGTCATTATGCAGAGACTGCCCTCAGGCACATATATGGGCCTCTGTAGATACTGTTTCTTTAGATATATATATAGATATGAGACCTTTGCTACAGGCAAATATTAACATTGCATGGCAATAGCTGTTACAGATAGCAGGAAAAAATGGGTTCGGGATTGATGGATTTTATGAAGAAAGATGTCATCCAGATTGGACAAACTATCCATTCCCAAAGTTGCATATTCATAATCACTTACCAAACTTTCTGCCCTAAACAGAATGTCCTATTTGCTGCCCCTGAGTATATTTGCTTGTTTTTGGTTTTAGGTCTGTCATCTCAAACTATTCTCTCCCTTCTCCCTGTCTCGTCTCCTCCTTTCATCCCCGCACTAACCAGGCCCGACCCTGCTTAGCTTCCGAGATCTGATGAGATCTGGTGTGTTCAGGGTGGTAAGGCTGTAGACATTATCTTTCTTAATTGTAGATCAAAACACTACTTACGGAAATCGAGTAGCCTTCAGATACTGTCAGCTGTTAATGTAATCATTTGAACATTATAACTCCATGAACAGTTGCTGATTAATTATAATAAAAACTACATTTGTACCTATGAAAGTAAGTACCTGTCAATTAGTCCAGGGCTAAGGAGTCCAGAAAAGGCAAATAAAATTATGGCAGATAATATTGTCCAATATTTCTCTGAGTTCTAAGTGGCAGACATTCTGGTGGGCTTGGGTAAAAAGTAAGTGAAATAAACACAGTCGTTATCCTCAGGAAACATAATTTATAGTTGAAAAGTAACAGCTGTCCAGGCCAGGTAGCTCTGTTGATTAAAGCGTTGTCCCCACATGCCAAGGTGGCAGATTCTATCCCTGATCAGGACACATAAAATACTAACCAATGAGTGCGTGAATAAATGACACAACAAATAGATCTGTCTCTCTCTCCTCCTTCCACCAAATCAATAAATAAATAACAAAAAATGAAAAGTAACATCAGATGATCACATGTAATTATTATAAACTGTAACACAGTTAATACCTGTCTGTGCAGTAAACAGGAGAGGAGCTTTTTATTTAGCCTTGGCATCATGTGTGTATATGTGTTGGCTTCCCTGCAGAAGATACTTCTGAGATGATATATGGAGGATGAAAAAGAATATAGAGAATGAGGTTATCTTAGGCAGACAGAATGGCCTGAGCAAAGCCCTTGAGGCAGGAATAAGTGTGGTGTTGTAGGAAGGCTGACTTTTGAATTTTGAGGGAGTTATGGACGATAATTGTGGTATAGTTACAGTAGACAATCCATATGTGGCCTCTTTGGCATATTGAAGAGATTGATTCTTATCCAAAGAGTTATAGGAAATCATTAATGTGTTATAATCAAGGGCATGACAAAATAAGATCTACCTTTTTAATGAATACTAAGATGCCATATAGAGGATGAACTAGAATAGTCAGGATAGTAGGCATTTCATGGCATTCTAGGGGGACATTACAGTTTCCCAGGTCAAAATGATAGCTGAATTACAGGAGTGGTGATGAAGATATTCAGAGAAAAAGGGTTTGAGAACTCCCTATGTGGTGTGAAAAAAAAAAAAAACAAAAGCAGAACTTGATGATGAGTTGATTATAGAATTAAGACAGAGACGATGTTAATGGTAACATAATCCTTGCCTTCAGTTGAATTCCAAGTGTTAACATTCATTGAGAAAGGATACTGAAATTGAAATATTTATTTCATTCTCTATTATGTTAGCATGGAAAAGGTTGAGATCATTTGTTTGTTTGTTTTTAAATTTGAGTTTGAGGAGATTTTGATTGAACAATTAGCTATGTAGGCTTGCAGCAAAGAGAAGAGATCAAATTTGGGAGAAACGGGGCTGGATGAAGCAATGGGCATGGATGCATCCATCTCTACAGAGCCCTTTTTTCATATTTCTTACACATTTTTGGTTCTCTGTCTAGTTTTCATATATTAGAACTTTTTACATTAGTTACACTTGATACAGGACAATACAGAATGGTTAAAATATGTGGAAGTGACTTCAGGAAAAATAGAGGGCATCTATAAGAGGGATAATTAAGATTGTTATTCAAACAGATATTTTACAGATTTGCAGTATATTGAATCTTCTTGTATTCACAAAAGCATCTTTAAATAATCATACCAAATGTTAAAAAGGAGCTGAGTGAGTGTAAATCTCTGGAATCACTAAAAGCTAGACTGCAAATAGCAGTCAAAATTATATTGTAACATTTAATAGAAGCAATTCTGGGACACATGACTAATTTTCTCCCTTCTAATTATTATCCACCCACACACAAAGTTGTCTCCTTTATAGAAAAGGAAGGGGGTGAATTTCTGCAAGCGACACAGAAACTTGGAACAGCAACAAAATCACCCAGGTGAGCCCTTAACACCCAAAGAGAAGGAAGGAGCAACAAAGACAACAAAAATAACAACACTAACATCAACAACAACAGCAGCAGCAACAACGAGAATTCTCGCTTTTCTTGTTATTAGCTGCAACCCTGGTGCTGTGGGCACACCTGCCTGGAGCCGAGGGACTTGAAGGCTGGCCTGTCAACTTGTTACATTTTCGGGGCTAACTCAAGAACTCGAATGCCTGCATCTTTGCCATGTATTATTTTATTGAACTCAAAGGAAAATGTTCGGTGAGTAATAGGTGTATTTTCTTCTGATATGGAAACTAGCCAAAATTCCAGCTGCAGAAATAAGGCCTCAGCCTCCCTAGTCACTGTGATTCAGGTTGCACACATGGATTCCTTCAAAACAACAAACCCCTATTATGTAGTGCTAGAAAAGTGGATTTTCAAAGATTTAGATTCCGTGTGTGTGTGTTTTTTTTTTAAATGCATCAGAAAAATTCTGGTACAAAATAATTTATAAGGAAGGTAAGACTGTTTTTTTTTTTAGTGTGGGTTGGGTATTGATATAACAGAAATCCTGGGTGTGCTGTCTCATGCAAAAATTGAGCTGCCAGTGGGAGGAGGCTCTCGTGGCATTTCCCAAAGGTCCTCGTGCTATCCTATATTTGCCTAGAAAGTATTAGAATAACTTACAATCCTCCAACCTCTCCCCAGGAAACACAAGCAAAATGCACCCAACAAATGAAACAGACTGTGTTTCTGTTTCTTACTGAAACTGTCTTTCAATACATCCAAAGGCTTGGCCTTTGAGTTCCTTGCTGTCCTCATCTTGTAAGGTCTTTTTTCCTCTCAGTTCAGTCATATCTACTATAGTAGACCCCGTTATCTGTGGGGGATACATCCCAAAAACCCCTTTGGATGTCTGAAACTGTGGATATATTGTATATACTATGTTTTTCCCCATAAACACATACCTTTTCACTTAAGGAAGCAATTTACAGTTTCTCGTTGGCATATCTGAATTGTCAGTATCACTACCTGTGTTTTGGGTCCATTGTTTAGTAAAATAAGGGTTATTTGAATACTACTTGTGATAGCAGGACAGTCAATCTGATAACTGAGAGGGCTGTCAAGTGACTAACAGGTGGGCAGCGTATGCAGTGTGGATACTCTGGACAAAGAGATGATTCATGTCTCAGGTGGGTGAAGTGGGATGCCCGTTGCAAGTTTTCATCACGCTACTCAGAAGACTATGCAATTTAACACTCATGACTTATTTATTTCTGGAATTTTTCATTTAATATTTTCAGGTACCTGAAATCATAGAAAGTGAAAGCACAGAGATTGGGGAACTCATCTTTTCCCTCAAATAGTCTAGATTCTATTATTATAATCCTCCCTTAAGAATATCTTGCATCCATTGCTCCCTTCTCTCTCCATTTGACTCTGGAAAAAATACTGTCTTGTTAAGCATACTAGTTACCTACTTTGCATTGGCACTCAGGCAACTAAAACTGTTAAAGCACTCTCTCTCTCTCTCTCTCTCTCTCTCTCTGTCACACACGCGTGCACACACACACACACACAGACACAGGCTTAGTCATGCTCTTCAAGTTTGCTTCCCAATTTCCAAAGTGGTCATTTCACTTCTGTTTTCCCGCAAAACTTCTCTAGCCATGATTCCCCTGAAATCTCACCTCCTACTTTAAGAAAATAGAAATGATCAAATAAAAGTTAAATAAAGTGTCCCGATTCCTCTCAAACATCCACCCTTCTCCTTTTTACTCAGAGAGGTCTCCTCTTGTCTTCTCCAGATATTTCCTTTGCCAGTTCTGCCCTCTTTCTTCTGAATGATGATGTTCCCTCTCTCTTCTGAACCATCCCAAACTCCATACAAACATTCTAGTATCTTCCACTAAAAACTCCCTTTGCCTTTACTCCACTTCAGCAACCATCTTATTTCTGTGATGAAATGTCAACAAACAAAATGTTTACATGTCTCTGATTTCACAGTATTGTTTTCTTGTCAGTACCAGCATTGTGGATTTCCTGCTCCTTCTGGAAAGTTTTCCTTCTCGGGGTCCTCTCCTGATGTCCTCCCCCATTCCCATGCTGTCACTGTGTCCTCTTCCTTGCTGGTTCTAACCTCCGTTCTTGATGTCTAAACATTAGTTTCCCACAGTTCTGTTCCATGCTCTTGTTTTATCTTTGTTTTTTATATATTTGAACTCTCTCCCTAAGTGAAGTCAATTGATCTGGTGACTTTAGTCTATACATCCCCCACCCCCAGGTTATAATCTTTAGTCATGACATTTTGCTTAAGTCCTTATTTGGGTATCACCTATATAACATCCCTACTGGATGTCTGATATGCATAGCAAACTTAACATTGCCCAAACTGAAAACTAGCCAACCTTCCATTACGATTATTTCAACTGCTGACTTAGCTTCATATAATGCCACCCTGGTTCTACTCCCACCACACCAGAACTAACTTCTCTGCTTCTGAGATAAGGCATCACCCATCTTTTCATTTCTTGGAAATAGCTGCTATATTATTTCCTATTTCAGCTATACCATCCACTAACTTCCTGTCAATTTTTCATACTATCTGCTTAAAAGAAAACTTTGACCCTGCTTTCCACAAAGGATTCTGAGCTCAGGAAAGCCATCTGTAAAGATGCATAAACAACAGCAGAATAAAGAAACCTAGTTTTAATGCACTGGTCCTCTGTTAGAATTCAGTTTCTTTTATGAAATTGATTTTGCTAAAATTTTAAGAAGTAAAATCTCACTATAACTACTCTAAAACAAAAACAAGTAAAATTTAAGCTAATGCATATTTCCAAAGAGGCGTGGGGTAGAAGGTGAGAAACATAGAGAACTGTGGAATAGTTATCATTTGTTAATCTACATTTTCTGCTTCCTGTTTACCATCTGTATCAATCTACATCCAATCAAGAGACAGAAACCACATAGCAATCTAAACAGGGAAAGTTTAATATAAAAAGAAAGCTATGATAAAAGAGTAATGATAAGATGAAAAGAGAATTCTAACCAACGCCTTACTGCTGACAGAGAGTAACCAAGGAAGAAAAAACACGAAAGGTGGCCCCCCTCTCTAAGGCAGGGTTCAAACCTCATTGGAGAAGGTATGTTAACAACCCACCGTATGACAGAGACCTCACTAGGTAGGCTAGGCCACAGGTGGTACGCAGTTGACTGACAAGCCAAAAGAGATCCTCCAGGCATAGGGGGACCAGCCCGGAGCAGATGACCCAGCACGCTGGTCTGTCAGAGCGCCGCGTTGGGTAGGAGGCCTGGAGCCGCTGGTGTTAGGAGGGCTGTTGGACAGTGATCCCTAGTTAGGCCAGATCTTTCCTCTGCCAGTTCCTATGTCTGGAATATAAATGTCCCTCTCTATAACAAATAGCTAATAATAGTACCTTCATCCTAAGATTTTTGTGGTAATCTGAGTACTTAGTGCAGCATCTGACACATAGAAAGAGCCCAAGAAATGAGGCACTAACACCATAATTGTCAAGGTTCCCTACTTTATGATGCCTCTGTGAATCATTTCAAACATGAGTCACACACTTTGTGTTTCATATATTATCATCAGTCAAATGGGACTCATTAACAGTTCATCATAATGAAACAAGGAAATTTATAGATTTTTATTCCTTTGTGTCTTAGCTAGAAAACCATTATTACCACTTGGAAAAAAAAAAAAAAAAACTCTCCCTTTTTTAAACCTCAAACGATAAGGTAATAAGATATAGTCTCACTTTTGGTCAGAAGTGAAAACTACAGTGTCTTGGATTATTTGCAATGGCCATTAATGAGACTCAGCTGAAGCCCAGTGGCACCTATAAAAAGGAATGGATGAGCACTCAGAAGTGCATGCATTTTTAATGCTCTGCGTGAATAATGCCAGCAGACTATAAATCCCACTGAGAATGGCAAAGCTTTGAGTGTGGAAATCATATCAATTTTATTTCCCAGTTTAGTGGAAATGGATAGCTAGTTAAATTTTGGTGTGGATTGGTGGGAAATTCTATGACACAGGAGCTTGTCCAGAGAAAAGAAAAAAGCTAACAGAGAACAAACACTACTCATCCCATTTGTTCTCCAATATTTTCCACAGGTAAAAAACAAACAAAAAACCAACAACCAAAAATATAGAATCATACAGATGTGGGAAAGACTGAATTCAAAGATCTCTAATATTTTTTTTTTTAATCTGCAAATCTTAAAGAGGAAATCTCACTTGAATGAGAATTTGATATCATTCCCATTGGGAATTTCAATTCAATTCCCATTGTTACCTGTTCCTCACATTTGCTGTTACTTAAGTAAGTAGCGCTGCCTCTGTCACGTCATCACCGCCAAGTTCTTACACCAACTGTGGGGAACAACTTTATTCGTTGGTCCTTGATATTTTTATTTTTAATACTTTTTATTGTAGAAGAGTTAAATTTACAGAGAAGTTGCCAGGATAGTTCCAAGAATGCCTGTACACTGATCCTGACGGTCCATGCCTGGCATTTCCCTGGAGCAATGAGGGGGACATGTCGCTTGAGTTTTGAGCAATAGGGTGCTCTGCTTAGAATGACCTTTAAAGGTAACAATCTACCCAGCATTTTGTTGGTTTCTCTGTGGTATTTGTTCCATATGAAAGAAAGCTGCAGAAAAGAGTGAATGAAGCCTTTTCAACATCCAGTCAGCTTAATTGGTCTTATTCACAGGAAAGGCCATGTGAGTAGGTTGTGGAATAAAACATAGCTCCTCTTTCCCATAGGCTTCCTAAGGTCTAAATCCCCCCCCCCGTTCTAGAAATGCCCTTTCCTTCCCAAGAGGCTTATTCCTGGAAACTGAAGCCTCAGCATTAATGTGACACTATCTGTAATTCCAATTCTCCTTGGCTCTGAAAAGACAGCTTAAACTTCATCCTGATGAACGCTTTTGGGGAGAGAGGTGAGCAATAAGGAGAGTAGAGTAAAAAATAAGAAAGTGTTGAAAAGATTTTCTGTAATGTAGAGTCATAGCAGGAATGCTCAGCCTGACCCAACTGCTTCTGAGTCTCAGATTTTCACTAACATACCCTATCAGCTATAATGTGATTTCAAGGTGGGTGAGGCTGGAATAGCAGCTGCTTCATGATGATCCCAGGTGGCAGCTCTGGCAAACTTCCAGGAAGGCAGCCAGAGCTCTTTGTGCTGTGTTGCTGCACTTTTGGCCTATCTAGAATCCTCCCAGGATGAAATTATTTGGTGCTCTGCACTTCTCTTCAAAGCCTTTACAGCCCTCTGGGAAGCAGATGGTGGTTAAGGGTGCTCAGGTGTGTGTTTGCAACTTGAGAAAGTTCAAGGAGCTGCCTAACGGAAGGTTTCACATCCCTGTTGTCCAGAGACGAGACTCCTACTTGTCTGCACTAGATAAAAACTGAGAAGCCAACTGTCTCTTAGCAGATGGGCACTAGAGTACACTACAGTATGAGCAAAGGAAGCTGAGGACTAGTCTGATCCACTGCTTTATCCTTGTGATTTTGCGTCCCGGAACAGGTGGGGAATACAGGTGGCTCACAGTTGTCAAAAGGTTCCTGTCTCACCCCAGGCTCACAAATACCTGCTGATTGCATCTTATTCGGAAGTTAGCAACTCCCTTTCTTAAAGATGAAAAAAAAAACCCTGGCTATATGGGACCACTGGACATTGAGCCTAGAAGAAATAACTGCGAAGACATCATTTTGTCACAGACGCCAGCGATTTCCAACCTTTCCCATCTCATGGCACACATAAACCAATTACTAAAATTCTACAGCACACCAAAAAGTAACCTATATTTTTTGCCAATCTGAAAAAGAAATAGGTATAATTTTGATTGATTCACACCAGATGGCTATTGTTGTGTTGGCTGTTGTCACTGTTTTTATTTGACAGTCTAAAGGAAAAGAGGTCGGTGGCCCTGACTAAGTCAAGCATTGCATGTTTTGCAAATTCTTTTGGCGCACTGGTTGAAAATCGCTTACATACACTATTGTAGAATAAAATGCTCACTTAAACAATGGAATCAGTTACTAGGTCACTATGTGCCTCTCGTGGTGTGGTCATCATGGATTCCTATGTCATTGTTTAAACATAGTATTTTGAAATAGTGCAAGGTTTCAAACTGCATGCCTCATGCTTAATCCTTTTTTTTTTTTTTTTTTTGCTGTTCAACTGAAGAAACAGTGATTGTCTCTCATCAGGATATAAATCACCAATGACGGCGTTAAAGATATGTTAATTCATCTCTATGAGGGCATGTTCCTGAATAACTTTTTAGGGTCATATTTAACAAGGTTATTTTACTGCATACAGTGCCTTTTGACATAATCCCCCTCAAAGCCAGAACACCACTTCATGGGACACTGCATCACTGAGGAACAGAGAGGTAGGGAGCAAAGGGTAGGGCCTAAGGAGGATCACCTGAGGTGCCAGATGGCTCTGGTGTTCTGAGGAAAGATAACAAAAGGGAAAGTGAGAAGCCCAAGAAGAAAGGGATGCTGTTCATGGAAGAAAAGAATGAGATCGTGAGTATGTTCTCTGGGATTTGAGAATGGCGAGAGTGGGAGTTACACCAGTGAGTGCTGCCAATTTAGCCTGACTCCATACTCAGTAAAACTGTTTGTGAAAAACCTATTCATTGTGCCCCCTCTACAGAACTGAGAGATAAAGCAGGGTGTCCAAACCATGGCGCATGGGCTGCATGCAGCCCAGGATGGCTATGAATGCTGCCTGACACAAAATCATAAATTTACTTAAAACATCAAGAGATTTTTTTGTTGTTGTTTTCATTAGTGTTTGTTTATTTAATGTGTGGCCCAAGACAACTCTTCTTCTTCTAGTGTGGCCCAGAGATGCCAAAAGGTTGGACACTTCTGGAGGTGAAAACAAAAATATAGAAATAAACACAGGAAAAAATTATAAAATAAAAAGCATATCAAAATTAAGAAAAGCTAGCATAAAACTTTTAAGAACAGTCAACAGAATACAAAGCTCTAAGAGAGTCATCTTAGGAAAATAATTTTTAAAGGACTAAGACTTTTAAAGCCCGGCTGGTGTAGCTCAGTGGATTGAGCATGGACTGGGAACCAGAGGGTCCCGGTTCGATTCCCAGTCAGGGCACATGCCTGGGTTGCAGGCTAGGTCCTCGATGAGGGCCGTGTGAGAGGCAACCATACATTGCTCTTTCTCCCTCCCTTCTCTCTCTTAAAATAAATAAATAAAATCTTAAAAAAAAAATAAAGGACTAAGACTTTTAGCCTGAAGATATCTGTTATATGAATGAACATTATAGCTTTGAAAAATTAACAATTAAAATGCTGCACGACAAAGCACAGGACCTGGAGAGAATAAAAGGCTCAGGAAATGAGAACACTGGCCCATAGCAAGGCAGAGTTCAGTATATTTTGTGGGAGATCTGACCCTAGACTCAGAAGGTTGCTATGGCAACAGATGCTCTAGCAACCAAACTGAAAAAGAAAATCAATAACCTCTTATACTTATTTCCTTCCTCCAAAAAAAAAAAAAAAAAAAGTACTGTTGAGCCTTCAAGGAGAAAGGGAAAAAAGTAGCAAAATTTAAAGGCAGCAGTGGCAAGAATTTTTCTTGCTCTTTATTTTCAACAAAATGTGGCGTTTGCCCCTGCCTCAGAGCATTCATTCTAACAGAAAAAAACAGACCCTGCTGACGGGCGCATGCGTGATGAGGACTCCACCACTCCACGCCTGGCCGAACTGCCCCAGGATTCTAAAAGTGGAGCCGTGTAGGTGTTGTAGCTGGGGAAGTCATCAGCTTTGTAATAAAACTGTCAGAATTATGTTGGAAACATATCTAAAATCTAATCTTACTCATTCTCAGATTTCTTGTGCCTAGAAATTTCCATGCTGCTTATTTTTTTTAAGATTGTCAGGACACTTTATTGTCACAATACTTTATACAATATTTAATTGTTAACCACAAGCTTGGTGCTGTGCAGTAGATCTCCTGGACATAGTCACCTTATGTAACCAAAATTTTGTCCCATTTGACTAATGCCTCCCTGCCTCCTATTTCTATTTCCTATTTTTAAAATTTGTTATTAAGTTTATTTACATTTCCTGAACCAAGATTAATTGTGAAATGTTACCACCAGAATGGCATAAAAGAGGCCAAAACCAACCTTTGTGAGGGTTGCACACACAGAGGGCTGCTCTGGGTCTAAACTAATCACCCAGACCCTCATCTGCAGCCAGGCCCCTTCTATCCCTTTAAGGTGAAACACAGACTGTCTCCAGGCTTCTGGTATCTTCAATGCTCAAAGACACAAACACACAGAGGCAGAGAAGAGTGGGAAGAACCAAAGTCTAAAATGTAATTTTTTAAAAAGTGACCAAAGAATTGATAGCAAACCCATCTATCTCCAAACCCACCTGTGCCACTCTGGGTAGGCAGCTGGGGCGGAGAAGGCAGAGCAGAGCTGACAGCGGTCCCCTGAAGTGTTCTGGTCACAGCCAAGAACTACAGGAAGCCTGGCCACGGCTCCTGCTGCTCCAGCTTTTTTGCGATTTCTCCTATGCTAACTGTACCTGTCTCCTGGCATGAGCAGCTAGCTACGGCTGGGCAAACCCATCATAGACTGCTGCCTGTTAAGAACGTGCTAGAGGGTGGTGTTGGAGAACAGAGCCCACAGCCCAGACTCTCCTAGTCCTGCCCAAAAACACATGGGGAAGAGGGCAAAGCTTGGTCATGACAAAAATTGTTCACTTAGAAATCAAAACCAATTGCTTTAAGAACAGACAGAACATTTTTAGACAGACCTCTTGCTTCTGACATTCTGAAAGCCACATTCTGTCCAAGCAGCCCAAGGGCACCCTGCCCTTGACTGTGGACCACTTTTTCTTATCACTTGAACCACATGTTTCCCTGCAGGTAAGAAGGGAGGAAAATCTGAGAAAATACTCCCTTCCCTCAGACCTGGCCATCAGGGGTTCCCTTTGGATATCAAACTTGACTGCGTTTACACATCACAACCGACTCAGTCATGTTTTAGTCACTGTCAGATCCAGCCTCCTACAGTCTTTCTGATGCTGGGGCCATGGCTACAATTTTGCTGTACCAGTGGAGGCTCTGCCAAGACGGGGAGTTGGAGGAGAGCACAGGGCTGGAGGAGGGATTGACTCCTGTTTCTGTCAGTGACTCCCCAGCAACACCCACCCCGGGAACAGTAGTTTTTCCAGTAGCAACTATTGACTTCAGATTGCTGTTTTCTAACCTTTCCAGAGCCAGTTTCATCACACTCCTCAGCGAGGTCAGCGTCAGGCAATCAGCAGCCAGAGCTAGAGGCCTGGGCATCTGAGCTCAGAGAGCCCAACACCAGTGAGCGAAGGCCCGTCCTCATGAGTGTGAGTTTCAGGCCCATGAGCCTTTGCCTCCAGGTTTCTAAATTACAAAAATCCCACCAGCACCTTCTCTTTATTCTGCCAGTCCTAAAACTGACAGCTACTACTTGCAGTCAATAACTCGGTGACATCAGAGTTTTCCCTTGTAGACTTTCCAGTCCTCTAGTATCTGGTTTAACAGTTTATACAGAATTACTCCTATTAGAAAAATACAATCCAAGTTTCTTAAAATTTTCCTGAATTAAAAACCCATCTGAAAGAGATATGTTCCTCAAATCAATTTCCAAATTAAAAAAAAGGTTTTAAAATTAACAGAGAGCAGGGAAATGAACCAGATTTCAAAGAGTTAGCTCAACTTCTTGGTGAGCTGACTACAACTAAAATTTACAAAAACATTTTGTACACACTAGAATGATGGAGTGTGCAAGGAATCACAGAGTATTCATGCAGAATAGTTTCTTGTCACTAAACTTTTCTGGAGTTTCTATCATGATAGCTCTTCATGAAACTTCCTATTTTCCAACATGTGTTCCGTTAATACCACAGTTTTACTCTTATCCCACCTCACCACCTCGTTCTGGAAGTGTTTTCAATAGAGAAATAGTTTCACTATGTATGGTTTTAATTTTCTATCTAAAACTTCGAAGCACTACCAGTTTTGTATAATTAAATTCAAGTGTTAATTTGGCGCCTGCTCATTAAATATATTGATTTAACTGTTGCATTTGCTATACACTGCAAATAATTTAAATTTATATTCATATTATACTTTAAGGCTTTTGAAGGTATTCCACAAACTTTACCATTTCATTTAGTTTCAACTTAACACTGAAACAAAGACGCAGAAATTTATGTGATATGACAGCAATTAGAGCTGAAACCAAATTATTTTTTCATTTGTTCATTCATTCTAAAAATATTCACCAAGTGCTCATTTATGGAGAAGCAGAAGTAAAGAGGAACACAATGGTTTTCACTGGCACACAGTGTACTAAAGCGGAGAGTCATTGAATATGACTCTAAGTAACTAAAGTATAAAAAAACTGTGAATAAAAAAAAAACAAATTAGATGGGTATGGGGAACAGAGTGTGCTAGTTTCCTATTGCTTCTGTAACAAATTGCTACAAACTTAATGGCTTAAAAAATACAAATTTGTTCTTTTACCGTTCTGTAGATCAGAAGTTTCCCATGGATCTTCCAGTGCTGAAGCCAAGATGTCAGCAGGGCTCCATTCCTTCTGGAGGCTCTAGAAGATAATTCCTCTTCTTGCTTTTACCAATGTTAAGAGCTACATTCCTCAGCTGATATTTCCCTTTCATTTTATAAGCCAACAATGGTGGACTGGATCGTCTTTGCAATCACTGTGAGATCATCTTCCTCCTTCCATATTTATGGACTGTGATTACATTGGGCTCATCTGGATATTCCAGGCTAATCTCCTTAACTACTGTCAGCTGATTAGCAACCTTCACTCTACCTGCAGCCTTAATTCCCTTTTTCCATAAAACCTAGCATAGTAACAGGTTTCAGGAAATCGGGCATGGACATCATTGGGTAGTCTGCTACTACACAAATGGACCACATTAGTTGGATCAAAGTTGGCAGTAGAATAACATTCTAGAAAATAGGACTCGGCCCAGAAAGAACAAGACATACTCAGTAAAATGGTGGAAGGTCAATAAAGCTGAAACAGATAGTAAGTGGGAAAGTAGAGAAGAAATGAGGATGAGAAGTTGACAGGGGCCAGACTCTACAGGCTTTAAAATAGTTTCTGTTCCTTTTTGTAAAAACAATAGGAAAATTAAGAATAAATTTAAGCAAGAGAGTGACATGACTTTTCTTTAATTATTGTTTGGACTTCAGTGGGGAGAATGGATTGAAAAAGCAGAGAGGGACTGCGAGAGCCCCTGACGCTAAATAAGAAGGTGTCTGGATCGGACTGGTGTCAATGCAGATGGAGAGAACTGGTTGGGTTGGTAATATATTTTAGAGTTACAATGAACAGGAAATAATGATTAATTTAAAATTTTTGTACGATATTTTTTCATTACCATTTAACCCCCTTATATCCACCTCCCTCCTATAATCACCACACTGTTGTCCATGACCATGAGTCCTTTTTTCTTTTTGTCTGATCTCTCCTCCCCCTAACCTCCCCCTTCCAATAGCTGGCAGTCTGCTCTCCATCTGAGTCTGTCTCTGTTTTACTTGTTAGTTCAGTGTTTTTTCATTAGATTCCATGTATGAGTGAAATCTTATGGTATTTGTCTTTCCCTGACTGGCTTATTTCACTTAGCATAATGTTCTCCAGGTCCACCCATGCTGTCACAAAGGGTAAAATTTTCTTTTTTTTATACCCAAGTAGTATTCCATTGTGTAAATGTCCCACAGTTGTTTTATTCACTCATCTACAGATGGACGCCTGGGCTGCTTCCATGTGTTGGCCAGTGTAAATAACACTGCAATGGATGGGCCCTTTGACAAGGCTCACAAATGGAAAAGGGATAATATAATGGTGGGGGGATAATTAGCTTAATTTAGGACTTTTGGAAATTAGTTCAGTATGAGGCCTATCAGTGAAGATACAGAGATTGTGATAGCTTTAGAAGTCAACAGAGCTGCCAAGGCTGGGTGTTAATCAAGAACTTTCAGGTTATAGAGAAGCTGTGAACCATAATATCACCTAGAACAGTAGTTCTCCACCAGGGGTGATTTTGCCTCTGATGGTACATTTGACAAAGTACATGCTTTTGGTTATCACATTTGGAGGACAGCATGAGAGAAGGGATGCTGCTAAATATCTTATAATACACAGAACAGCTCCCACAAAAAAGAATTATCCAGTCCAAAGTGTCAACAGTAACAAGATTGAGAACCTCTGGCCTAGAGAAACAGCACACTCTGAGAAGAAAGACAATTAAGAATAGAGTTTTGAGAATTTTCAATATATAACTTTTTTTTAAGATTCTATTTATTTATTTTTAGAGAGAGGGGAAGTGAGGGAGACAGAGAGGGAGAGAAACAGCAATGTGTGGTTGCCTCTCACATGGCCCTCACTGGGGACCTGGCCCGCAACCCAGGCATGTGCCCTTGACTGGAAATCGAACCGGGACCGTCTGGTTCCCAGCCTGCGCTCAATCCACTGAGCTACACCAGCCAGGGCAGTATATAACTGTTCTGACTAAATAAAGGATGTGGTAAAGGAGGAGTGAAGAGATGAAGAATTGAGGAGAATGTGGTATCATGGAGAAGAATTTGTATTCACAGTGGGTCATCAATGTCAAATATTTGCAAAGTGATCACATATAATTACCAAAAGAAAGGAGTCTTACATTTTTTGCCATTTGGAGATAAGTGTCAGCCTTTGGAAAATACCTTAATTGAAGACGTGAGGGCAAGAATCATTTGGTAGAAGATGGGAGGTAAGTCAAATGGAAGAATATGAAAGGAGGAAGTCAGGAAACACTTCAGAATTTTTATTTTGATGGAGTTGGAAGACAGCTGTAAACAGAGGTGTAAATGGACAGGTGTAAAAGGGTTTTTTGTTTCTTCCTCTCTCTATGCCTTAAAGGATCAACAAATGCTAATGAAATGGAGCCAGGAGTAACAGAAGGATGGACCTATCAGAGTTATAGGATAGTTGATAATGTAAGTCTCTTAAGCATAAAAAGGAACATTCATTCACTCACTCATTCACCAAATCACTTATCCGACAAATGTTTATTGAATAGCTCCCAACTGCCCTCTGGGAAGGATTGAAGTTAAACGGGAGAAGCATTTTCTATACTCTAACAGGATGAGAGAAGAAGAAATTAGTATAAAGTTTGGGCAATATACACAAGGTATTGGAGTTTAAACATCCTTTTTCCTGCTGTTTTTCCTTTTCACTGTCTAAAAAATTAAAATGTTTCATGATAATACCTGCAGTGAAACTGTAGGAGATATAGAAGAGACTATCATAACAGCTTTTAATAAAGGTATGAATTATTTTATCATAACATTGTGTGGAATAAAATATATTATAAATGTAGAGTGTATAAATTGTTAATATTTGTCCTAGACTGCATAACCTATGTAAACACAACAATTAATAATATTTTCAATATAACAATGTAGGAATCTAAGTCTACAGAATTTTTATTTTTACTGAATACTCTTATAGGAGCATTCCAAATAGTCAATATGTGAGGAGGGACCAAAAAAAAAACCCCAGAATTGTCTTATGGAGGGTGGTCCCCTTGTAGTACAGGCTTCGCCCACTGGTGAGTGTTCAAGGAACCCACCTGTATCAGTGCACCAGCTGGCATTGTTGTGAGAGGCTGCATTCGACTTCAGTGAATTTCTTTGAACACTCAAGGCTTTTACCCATTTCATGATGGGTGATTTATAAGCACACCTGCCTACACCATGCTGAGTGTTCAGCAGTTTTTGACCAAAAAACAGCATGACTCCTGCACTCCGCCCTCCCTATTCACCTGATCTTGCCCAGAGCAACTTTTTTCCCCTGATTAAAAAATGCCTTCAAAGGCAAATGTTTTGCTGATGAAGAAGAGGTAGAACAAACAAAATAGCAGAAGCACTAAAAAGTATCAAAATCAAATTCAAAAACTGTTTCGAGCAGTGGAAAAACCATCTTGATAGGTGTATTGCATCAAATGAAGAGTACTTTGAAGGTGACTGAAGTTTAAACATGTAAAAATAAATACATAATTTGTTTTAAATAACTTCCTTTTTGGGGTTCCACCTCATAGATCTTTATTAGGAACAACTAAAGAGTTTTTAGATTCAAAGCAAAACTTGTTTTAGAATATGCTTCTGTTTATATTGCTACATCCAAGATTAATCTATCCAACACAGCTTTCATTTAGAATGGAAGGGCAGATAAAGTGCTTCCAGGATAAGGTCAAGTTAAAGGAGTTCATCATCACCAAGGCATTATTATATGAAATGTTAAAGGGATTTATCTAAGAAAAAAAAGATAAAAAATATGAACAATAAAATGACAACAAACTCACAACTATCAACAAATGAACCTAAAAGAAAAGAAAAGCAACAAAAGCAAAAACTAAGCAAACAACTAGAACGAGAACAGAATCAGAGAAATGGACATCATATGGAGAGATTTCAGTGGAGAGGGAGAAGGGAGAAATAGTGGAGAAAAGGAACAGGGAAGAAGGAGCATAATTAGTAAGCATAAAATAGATGGGGAGAGATAAAAAATGGTATAGGAAACAGAGAACTCAAAGACCTTTTGTGTACAACCCATGGACATGAACTAAGAGGGGGGAATGCTGGAGGGTTGGGGGATGCAGGGTGGAGGGGGATGAAGGGAGAAAATTAGGAACACTGTAATAGCATAATCAATAAAAAATACTTACAAAAATAAAATTCCTGAGAGAAAATTAAAACACATGTTTCACATAATTGATGCTTTATCATTGTGCAATTAGACCTTAGGGGCTCCCTCAGTGATTCATCACAGTCTGGAACATAAAACTCTGCATACTGCTATTTTTTTTTTTTTTTTTTGGACTGAAGTAGCAAGCATACTTTTTTTTTAATGTTCTGTAGAACATAGCTATTTAACATTCTCAAAGCTCCTTGTGGTTTCACACACATTTAAGGTACAGTGCAGGGTCAGAAATGACCCCATTGTTTTTTTGTGAGTATGACAAAGGGAACAAAGCTTTTCCTCCAGGAGGAGAAATCACAGAATTATAAAATAAAACAATAAATCAGGAGACCATCAAAAATAGTCTTTGCCAGGAAATCCTACCATTTGCAACATGTATCATCTTTGAAGGCATTATGCTCAGTGAAGTAAGTCAGAGAGAAAAAGACAAATACTGTATGATCTCACATATTTGGAATTAAAAAACAAACAAACAAAAACCAAAAATATTAATAGAAAAAGAGATCAGACTTGTGGCTACCAGACAGAGATGAAGCATGTGAGGAGTATGGATAGGACAAAGATGCTACAAACTTTCAGTTATTAATAATTAAGTTCTAAGATGTCAACATAAATATAAATAACACTGATGTATAATAGAAACATTGTTAAACGAGTAAATCCTAAGAGTTACCATCATTAGAAGATTTTTTTCATTTTTCTTTTCTTTTTATTTTGGTATCTGTATGAAATGAATGTTAGCCAAACCTATTGTGTTAATTATTTCAAAATATATGTAAATTAAATCATGCTGTATACCTCTGAGACCATTATATATATTAATTATTTCTCAATAATACTGCAAAAACTAGTTTCCTGTTGGAAGTGGGCTATGGCCTCCACTGGTCTTGGCATGAAGAGATTTCCTTGTATATATTCGGCTCTTTTTTTAAAAATATATTTTATTGATTATGCTATTACAGTTGTCCCATTTCTCTCCCTTTATTGCCCTCTGCCCCTCACCCCCCCATTCCCCGCCCTTTGATTTCTGTCCATGGGTCATACACATAAGTTCTTTGGCTTCTACATTTCCTATACTATTCTTAACCTCCCCCTGTCTGTTTTCTACCTACCATTTATGCTACTTATTCTCTGCACTTTTTCCCCCTCTCTCCCCCTCCCACTCTCCTGTTGATATCCCTCCCTGTCTTATATAAATCCCTTTAAAATTTCATATAATAAAGGCTGGGTGATGATGAACTCCTTGAACTTGACCTTATCTGAGAAGCACTTTATCTGCTCTTCCATTCTAAATGATAACTTTGCTGGATAGAGTATTCTTGAATGTAGGTCCTTGCCTTTCATGATTTGGTATACTTCTTTCCAGCCCCTTCTCGCCTGAAAGGTCTCTTTTGAGAAATCAGCTGACAGTCTTATCGAATTCCTTTGTAGGTAACTGTCTCCTTTTCTCTTGCTGTTTCTAGGATTCTCTCCTTATTTTTAATCTTGGGTAATGTAATTATGATGTGCCTTGGTGTGTTCCTCTTTGGGTCCAACTTCTTTGGGACTCTCTGAGCTTCCTGGACTTCCTGGAACTCTATTTCCTTCATCAGCTTGGGGAAATTCTCCTTCATTATTTGTTCAAATAAGTTTAAATCCCTTGATCTTCCTATTCTCCTTCTGGTAGCCCTATGACTTGGATGTTGGGATGTTTAAAGATGTCCTGGAGGTTCCTAAGCCTTTCCTCATTTTTTGAATTCTTGTTTCTTCATTCTTTTCTAGTTGAATGTGTTTTTCTTCCTTCTGGCCCACACCATTGATTTGAGTCCCAGTTTCCTTCCCATTCCTATTGGTTCCCTGTACATTTCCCCTTATTTCTCTTGGTGTATTCATTTTTTTCATCTAATTTGTGACCAAATTCAACCAATCCTGTGAGCATCCTGATTACCAGTGTTTTCAACTGTGCAACTGATAAGTTGTCTATCTCTTCATTGCTTGGTTGTATTTTTTCTGGAGTTTTCATCTCCTCTTTCAATTGGGCCATTTTTTTTCTCCCCTCAGCATGCCTGTTACTTTAAGGGGGCGGAGCCTTAGGTGTTCCCCAGGACAGGGCAACCTGAGTCACTGTGTTGTGATGATACCTGTGGGGAGGGTCCTGAGAGGGAACAATGGCTTCTGCTCCACTCTCTGCCATCTCTCAGTCACTTCCCCCGATACCCACAAGCAAATTGGGCCCTTCTGTGCTGGTTCCTGGGTAGGTGCGCTTGTGTAGTTCCAAGTCCCTGTGGGTCTCTCCAATGAACTCTCCTGTGGGGCTGGGAGTTCCTCCTGCTGCTGCCTCTAGCCCCACAGGTGTTTTCAATCGGTGGTTTGAGGCTTTATTTCCCCGCGCTGAGCCCCTGGGCTGTGTGGTGTGCTCCGCTCCTCAACTTTTTCTCTTGGTTTATCTGCGCTTGAACACGGGACCGTTCGCTCCAATGGTCTGAGACCTGCTGGGTCCCAGTCGGCCAGCCAAGGTCCCCCTGGCCTGTTTCAGCGTTGCGTACCTGGTTTCCCAAACTACCGCAGGGCTCTACCCTGCTTACTGGTCTGGGTGAACGTGTCTTCAACTCTTTGGTTGCTGGACTTCCATAAAGTTCAATTTTCTTTCAGTTCTGGTTGATTTTTGTTTTTAAATTGTTGTTTTCCGACTTTTGGTCGTGTGAAGAGGCACAGAATGTCTACCTATGCCTCCATCTTGGCCAGAAGTCTATACTCAGGTCTTAAGGACCAACTTAAAGCTCAACTCCGACCACTCTATTACTCTCCTGTAATTTCCCCTGCCCACATGCTTGTATCTCTTAATTTACTATATGGTTCCTTGCCTTAGGTATCTTCCATTCTTTTCATTCAAATTTTATGTTAAATAACTTCTTATATATTTATACCATTGGGTGCTTAAAATAGTACAATTTTGTCAAATAAATGCATTGTTTCTTAATGTTACTATGTTTTATACAAAAATGAAAAAATATGTTTTAAGCAAAATATCAAGTTCTCTACAAAATAGCTGCACAAAGTTAAAGGAAACATCTGGTTTTAGAGAATATAGAGCTTAAATTCTAAGTTCATTATGAGCGAAAAAGTGCAGAGATTTTTGCAGACTCGCGCTGTCAGACTGCAGTACTTCACCTTTGTGGCTGATGATGAAATTCTCAAAGAAGCAGAAGAGAAGGGAGGCTTGAAATAGCAATGATGACATTTTGTTTTATTAATTCAAAGCAAGAATATCACACCCCCTCTGTTGGAAAAAAGCAATCAAAGGCCATTTGTAAATTATTTTTAAGAACCATCTGAAACAAGTCACCTCAAATCCCTGTAACAGGGTCATGGACCAGCTCTAAGACATTCTTTCCAAATCAGAAAAGTACAGTAAGTTAAGGACTGAAAGTCTATTTCTATGTGGAAGGAATCAGAGAAAGGGAATTTGGAAAGCTGGGATAAGGGACCTGTTTTGAAGCTGTGTTTACACAGCAGACACACTGTTTTTACTAAGCCTCTAGAATAAATTTTAGTAGTTTGGTGCAAGATCGCATGATGAAAATTATGTTCAAGAGGAAGCATTCTCTCTCAACACACTCCTTTTTTTGGCATATTATGGAAACTCATAGACACAACTGCTCAATACAATTAAGATTTCTATTAATACAGAGGAGCTTATAAAACATTGCATTGTCTACCTTACATAACTTATTTAAATCTCAAGCTATTTAATGACCATACCAAACTTAATTTAGAAAAAAACATGTATTTACTTTAAAATGGCAAAAAGAGAGCTTAACATCTCTTTTTTTTGATAGCCACTCAGTTAACTATTACTGTGAAAAATCATGATAAAATACAAAAAAAATTATAGTCATGGCATAACTTGGTTTCAATTTAAAGCAAGTGCTTTGGAAAACAGAGAACTATGGAGTGGTGATTTTAGCCCTGGATTTACATTAAAATCACTTGGAAATTTTTTTTTAAAGATTAGATGTTTAAGCCATGAAGATTCTCATTAAATTAGTGTGTGGTAAGGACAAGCATCATATTTTAAAAGTTTTCAGAAGGCTCTAGTTAGTTGAAAATGGCTGCCACAGAATATTAGCCTCAAAACCTTAACCGTGAAAGTGAATATTAGATCATATTTTGGAATATAAGAGGATTACATAGTCACATTCTGACAGTTAAGAAAAATGGTCAAGAATTCATTTCTAACAATTAAGAATTCAGAAAGTGTAGAGGCATAGGTCAATGCAAATCATGGAGAAAATTGAAGACATTCAATCTGCTAATAGTCCATTTATCATTCAAACATTTTTGCTATGAAGTCATTATAAAAAAATACCCAGCTTGCTAAATAAAAACATCAAAGCAAGTATCAAGCAGTAAATCTCATTCTTGACTATGAAGAAAAAATGTCATAGTCAAATAATCTTCACTTAATATAGCAAGCAAGTGCTACAGCCAGGATTTTACTGAGGTTCATCTGGTTTCAAGATTCTATTATACCACGCTGCTTATTAGCTTCCCAAGTAATCTCATTCCTTTGTCAATTAATTCTCTTATGGATGTCAGAGTTACCTTTGTTTTAAAAAGGAGGGAGGAGGAATGAGGTGAGAATCTAATATTCTTTTATTTTAAAATGTTCAATCCCATAGCTCCTCTTATGACTAAAAGATGGAGTTCAGTTTTGCAAAATGAAAAAGTTTTGGGGCTCTGTTTCACAATGTTGATACACTTAACACTACTGAACTTAACACTTAAAAATGGTTACAATGGCAAATTTTATGTTACACACTTTTCACCCCAGGGGAGAAAACAAAAATAAATAAATAATTAAGTAAATAACTTAAGAATTTTATTTAAAAATGTCAAATCTGTCTGCCCTATCATAACTCAAAAATCTTTTCTGGCTCTTGCCCCAGTACGGCTGTTCAGTTTGGTGATATTCTCAGTGCAGTGTTCCTGCATGCAAAAATGCTCACTCTTTCGTTTAAAAAGCCATCATATCTCTTGTTTCATTTCTGTAAATATGTTTTTGCTTCAGCTTGAAACTCATTCTTCTCTCTGACAGTGTGGACAGTTCTTACTTACCCACCAAGAATCTAATATCAGGGATTTTTTTTCTTCTCCTTTTCTTTTTTAAGTGGGGCTCTCAGGGAAACTGTTGAGAATGAATTTTTTTTGTTCAGAATAGAATGATTCTACAAAAGTCAGAGATTCGTATACACAGTGGTCACTAAGAAGTTATTAGGAAGTGTTTACCAAGTGTGAGCTACACCATGTGAGACATGATAACCTCCTCCTGAAAGCATGTGACTTAGATGAGTATACAATTGAGACAGAGAAACACACAAATACCCATCAAATGGTGAGTCCTTAAACATGCAGTATCAGATATAAGTAAAATCAGAGTCAGAAAGGATGATATCAATGCAGGCTAGGGTAATTCAAGGAGGAATGAAAGGTGAAGATAATGCTTATTTTATTTAAAACTCTAATCCCAGTCCTTGGCATAGTGCCTTCCATATAGAATGGGAATGCAAGAAGTATTTCTTGAGTGAATGAATACAAACATGAATGAAAAGTGTCTCTTGAAAGCATGGAAATTAGTTGGATATAACAGAATAGGCAGAATATAGATACGGTAATAATCAAGCACAGAATGGCATTATTGAGTATAACTTCTACTCTTGTTGTGCTAGGGACACAGATCATTCTACTACTATAATTAAAATAAGTATTTTCCTTCTTCACAACCCAAATGGAAAAAAAAAGCAGAGAAAAAGGAAAATTTTACTAACTATCTAAATGCCAAAAACCATCTGCAGACTTCTCCCAAACTGTTAGTCTCCTATTTTTGAGCTTATAGATTAAGGAAAAAAGCTTTTTCTGCTGTTATTTTTTTAACTTCTTTTGTTTTACCTTTCCTTACCTGTCCTACTGCTTATCTACAAAAAGGCATTGATTCCCTACACATTCCTGAGAAAAATAACTCAAGGGAATAAAATATTTAAGAGGGTACCCCCAAACTGATCAGTTCTAAGTCTAGTTATATGCAGAATAAAAAGTAACGTTGATCAATATTTTTCATACAATTCTTGTTTTAATATCCTACTGCTGCTATAAAAATTACCACAAACTTAATGGCTTAAAAACACTCACATATATTATCATATAGTTCTAGAAGTCCCAAATCACTCTCATTGGGTGATGGCAGAACCTGCTTCCTCTGGTGGCTTTAGGGGAGAAGCCTAAAAGTCATCTGCACCTCTTGGCTATTGGGCATTTCTTTTAGCTTCAAAGGGCATTAATCCCACCTAAGATCTGCCATTACATCTCTTTTCTTAATGTGACTCTACTGCCTTCCTTATAATTACATTACATCCACCCAGATGATCCAGGATAATCTCTCCATCTCAAGATCCTTAATACAAACACAAGTACACAGTTTGTTTTGCTTTTAAGTTAATATATTTTTGCTATTTAAGTTAATATATTTATTGGTGCCCAAGAGTAGCAGGTAAACATCACTGGTGGCAATTATTCTGCCCACCATACTTCTGCTCAGTTTTATTTAAAGATTTTTATTTATATAATTTTTGGCCCAGTTATTCTGTCTATTACATTTCCACACTCTTTATATAACTTCAGCTCCTCTAGTCACGAAGTGTCACTCTCTTCTGTGCCCCACCCCAGCCCTGCCTCCTGATGTTTGCCCTCTGAGTCAGATTCGAGTGTTGGATTGTGTTTTGTAGACAACTGTTTACATCCAATACTGACATGTGCTTTCCCTGAAATCTTCTCTGATTCTGGTAACTTAACCTCCAATGTGCTCTCTTGTATCATCTCCTTTATATATTTCTAAGGTATTATTGTGGATTGACTTGAGTTCAAATATTTGCTTTACTATGAATACTCTGTGTTTATCTGGTTTTTATCTCTAAAATGCAGATAATATTACCTACTTTATTGGACAGTTTGTGGATTAAACAGACCAGAAACACATATCTGGTACAGAGCAGATATTTTATAAGTGTTAGTAAACTCATTTCTCTTTATTTATTTTCATCCATTTTTTGATAGGATTTGGGGTAACCTGTAGTTAATGTTTCCCCATTCATTCAGGTGCATATTTAATTCTTAGATAATACACCTGTAGTCATTTTCAGCAAACAACCAATCTGTAAAGCATAGTGTGATGCATATTCAATCAGCTATACAGGCTGTGTGTTGATGGCAAGGACTTTTTCTCACAGCAGAGAATTTACCGCCCAGTTTACAATGGTTTTTGTAATGAGCAAGAGCATAGCTGCATATGTGGGTCTCTTAATTCTGTCATATGACCAACAGTACTATTCAGTCCTTCCCCCTACTTTAAACAATCTGTTTGACTAAAAGATGAAATATAGAAAAACATTTCCTTAACCTGTAGAGAATTCTTATCTCTTCTCCTAAAAATAAGTTGAAATAGAAATTGGAAACTTAAATTTATTATTTTCAGGGTGTCCGCAGTCAGATCCCTCAGGTATTTTACTTTGCTATTTTCTTTCTCAGTGGAAATCCCATGCCACTGGGTAGAACTAAGGTTGTTTTTTTCCTGTTTGTGGACGGAGTCCCTATTATCTGAGAATTAAAATCCATGCCTCCAGCTAACTGTTTTGACTAAGAAATCCCCTCTGGCTTCTGTCTTTCTTTTCTGACTTCCCTAGCCAATCCCTCTCACCTTACCTGTTTTTTCTTCCTTTGACCACCTACAGAAAGTACATGCAGTTTGACTGGATAAAAAAATGAGTTATATAGGACTTTTCCATGATGATTTACCATAATTCCACTATATTACCTGTGGCCCCAAATGCACAGCACCTCAAAGCTGTCTTCCAAAGCCGTAGGAACTCCCCTAACAGAAGCTGACAAGTCAACGTGGTACAACATGAGAGCCCTAGGGAGGAGAATTCTGTGCCTGGGGAAGGGAAAGGGTTGCAAAGTGATCAGGACACTTTCCAGAGTCAAGCAGACCAATTGAACTATTAGCCTATCAATAGAAAATTGAAAAGATAAAATAAGGTTGGCCCAAAGCACTAATGACAGAAGGGAGGAAACAGGCTAGGATGGCTGAAAGGCTCAGTTTCCTCCCTTTGGCAAGACTGTGATCTGCCTTGTTACTGCGCTGCACCCACAACTGAGTGTGTTGTGTGCACACAAGAGCACTTGAGCATGTGCTTTGAAAGAACTTTCTGCCACAACTCACAATGGTTTGCAAGTGAAACTTGCCAGCAAGAGAGAATGAAATGCTACCATTGCCTGAGAGGTCAACAATAGATACAATACATGGACTAAACTAATACTAATATTTTAATGTTTGAATTATTTGTCTGATCTCTGTTGGAAACTGATGCTTGGAACTAGTATGATCTCTGTGTATTACTGCAGCTGCAAAGTTCTAACTGTAAGTCATTGACTTGGAAACATTTCTTCTAACGTGATTTTTCTTCTTCAGATTCCAAATGATGCTATCCACCCCCAGGAAGGATGACATTTTGCTTAGACTTAATTAACAGATTATCATTAGTTCCTACAGTTCTGTGCATATGGTATGTTTCTTTCATACTGAAAGTACATGAAACCCATGTCTATTCAGTGTCCACCAGAGAATTCAATAGGAACGAGACTTCCTCTCACCCAGGATAATCCTTCCATTCTCCTGTAGGGTCTCAGAATGACTCGCCCCAAATCCTTGGAGTCATTAAATTTTTGTCCTGCAGCTATAGATGCTTATGTCTTCAAGCTGCCTCTCTATGACCTTAGATTTGCTATGCTTGGTGGCTGTCAGGTGACAAGGCCAGATGTCAGTACATTGGTCTTTATTGTGGCTTCACTGATGTCAGTCACTGGATTTCCTCATGGTCCTTCCTCTGCTATACATTCTGTCTTTTGCCATCTGTTTTGACTTTGCTAAGGTACATCACATGTGCCATGGTTTACAAACAAGGTAAAATTGGACTTTAGGTTTCTTAAGTCAAGTTTCTTTGTTTTTCACACAGCATGAAGTTGCTTCTCTTTCTAAACTTAAAAAAAAAAAAGTTGTTTCCTTTTTTTAACATTCACAATAAAATTGGAATTCTAATTTTACTCACAGGATTAGCTACCCTTTGAAACAATTGCAATGCATATATGATGGGAGCAGATATTTTTTCTACATTTTCTTTTCAGTGGCAAAATCTGTATTTTCTGTGCAATGAGTAGGGCCTCTGTACTAGTTAGAGTTCTCTAGAGAAATAGAACCAATAGGTTGTGAAAGTGTGTATGTGTGTGTGTGTGTATGTGTGTGTGTGTGTGTGTGTGTGTACACACACACCATCTTGATACACCTACATACACCTATATAAATATACACCATCTTGATATATATATATATATATCTATATATATATATATATATATATATCTCCATCTTGATAGACAGACAGACAGTGGACAGATAGATTACTAGGTCTAGAACTATCTCTCTATCTGTCATCTATCTATCTATTCATTATACATGATTATATTATAAAGAATTGACTCAAAGAATTATGGATGATGACAAATCCCAAAATCTGCTTCAGCAAGTTGGAAACCCAGGGCAGCCAGTATTGCAGTTCCTGTCTGAAGGCCAGCATGCTCGAGGCCGAGGCAGAGCCAGTTTCAGCCTGAAGACAGGAAGACACTGATGTCTCTGCGCAAGGCAGTTAGTCAGGAAGGGTTCCCTCCTGCTCATGGAGGTGCCTTTGTGTTCCATTCAGGGCTTCGAGTTATTGGATGAGGCCTGCCCACATCAGGGAGTGCAGCCTGCTTTACTCAGGCTACTGATTCAAATGTTAATCTTATCCAGAAATACCTCACAGACAGTGTCACCTGAAATAATGTTAACCGTATGTGTGGGTACCTTGAGGCTCAATCAATTTGACATGTAAAATTAACCATCATGGTCTCCTATTACACTGGACTTGTCTGAAGGCAAAAAATCAGTCATGGTCCTAGCTGTGAAATTTTATGCACATCAACTTCTCTTCTCAGGCTCCAATTTTTCCATGATGGGCACTAGGGTATAACAGTTATGTCCAAACTGGGTACATGCAGTGAATATCTCCTACTCTCACCCTCAGACAATATCCCATTTTATTGTCACAACTCTGGATTATTGTTTGTTTGTTTGTTTTACCATAATACAAAGGAAAAAACTTCGGGTCAGAGAAGTGAAGTAATTTAGACAAATTCTAAGATCCATTTAAATTCTAGGGTTCTTTGCCTCCCAGTTGGCAGTGAAGGAAAAGAAGTGGTGTTTAGGCTGCCACAGACCCATCACATGCAGAGGGAGCAGAGCATCGCATTCTTTTTTTTTTTTTTATTTTATTTATTTTCAGAGAGAGGAGAAGGGAGGGAGAAAGAACAATGTATGGTTGCCTCTCACATGGCCCTCATTGGGGACCTGGCCTGCAACCCAGGCATGTGCCCCGACTGGGAATCGAACTGGGACCCTCTGGTTCCCAGCCCGCGCTCAATCCACTGAGCTACACCAGCCGGACAGAGCATCACATTCTTATTTCCAGTCTCATCCTCATGATGATCTGGAAGACTAGTGACTAAAGGTTTTAGTAAGACTCTCCTTTTAAATATTTTTTCCCAATATACAAAATGAAGGGAAATCTTCCTTAGAAAAAAGAGCATGTTTATGCCATTTCTATTATTGTTTTTCAGACATCCCATACCACCTATGCCTTCCAAGTCTAATTAACCTTTTTCAATAGCTATGTTTACAGTTATCCTGAGTAATATAATGTATATGAGGATTCATACTTAAGAATTATGAGACTGACATAATATTAATGAGTAATTTGCATGTAGGCATAAGAGATTTCAGCTTCATAATTCATAACCCATTTTATCTACTGATTATACTCATATACTCCTCTTTCTACTTTTACAAATATACTGCCATAATCATCAGAAAATAGAATCTCTACACAAGGGTGGCTTTATGCCCTTATTCATATCATAGTGGACACTCAAAAATCTCTAACAAGCCCTCCTTAGCTTTGAATAACTCTAATTGTATACCTAACAAGTCTTTCAGTGATTACCCATGATACCACCATTTGATGCAGGAACTAATATAAAATATACAACCATCTTTAACCCATATGTGCTTTATTGAAAATAGAATGTCAATGTTTTAATAAATAGTAACCCAAAATTCCTGTTATTGATTTACTGTCATAAACATGCCCAGTCTGGGATCACTACTCATAAATTGTATTGTAACCATCTGCATCAAAACACAGTGAGGATTTTGCAAAAGCCTTCTTTCAGGTTTCGCCTTTTCCACTCTTACTTCCCCAGTCATTCTCAAAACACCAACCAATGTGATGCTGCTTGGGTGTCAGTAAAACCACATCACTCGTCTTCCCAAAGCTGCCAATGGCTCACCCCTTCACTCGGTAAATGGGCGATGCCCAATAGGATTGGCTGCGCAGTGACATCTCTGAGCTCAGATGCTGTGCTTTCCCTCTTCTCTGCTCTCTCCACTTTGACCTCCCTGCTGTACACAAGAGGCATACTTTACCCCAGGGGCTAGGCACTCAGCAGGGAATGCTTTCCCCCGGATATCCAGGTGCCTCACCTCCAAGAGGTAAACTTGAGCAGTACAGACTAACTTAACCATGTAAATCTGCATCACTCAGCTACCCATTCTCCATCCCCATTGCCCTGTTCTACTTTTGCTCCCACAATGCATATGAACTCCTTACAGGCTATGTGGTTCAATTATTGTGTGTTATCTGTCTTCTTCCATGAGGATATATGCTCCACAAAGGCAGGGGTGTTTGCTCATGGCTATGACCTCATCATTTACAATAGTGCCTGATACAACTTAGGCTTTTAATAAATATTTGTTGAGTGGAAAAATGAAACAAACAAAAAAGTAGAAATTATAATCTACTCACTGCAGTATTTTTTGGCTATGAAGGTTTTTCGAGTTTTCCTGATTAGGCTTCCATAGGAACTGAAGCCAGGGAAGGGCCTTGGCAACCAGAGCAGCTCTGCTCTGTTGTTGCTTAAGCTCCAAATGCTCTATTGGCTCAGCTCACTCTTTCAGTTACGTGAATGCAGTCACCCCGTAGTTCTGCCATTATTACCTTCACTGATTCTACACAGTGATTTTTCTAATCTTTATGTGTTGCC
>PVJI01012265.1:0-52359 GCA_004026765.1 Micronycteris hirsuta | reverse complement strand
TAACACAACAAACAAATGAGCAAAATAGAACCAGACATGGAAACGAAAAACAAACTAACAGTGACAAGAAGTGGGGGAGGGATAATGGGGGACAAGAGGGGAAGGCTCAAGTCAAGAAACATGTATAAAGGACATGTGGAAAAACACATTGGGGAGGTCTGGATGTTGGAAGTAGGTAGGGCAGGGAAGAGTAACGGGGCAAAAATGAGGGCAACTGTAATTGAACAATATTAAAAAAATAAAATAAATAAAAAGACAATCATTCACAAAATCAAAAAGAAGTATTACCTCTCCTAAATCCTGACCTGTTTATCTTTTCCCTACATGGAATAGCTGATATTCTCACTTATTACAGTGTAATTCAAACAAAAGATATTGTTTTGTTTGCCTAATTGATCGATGTAATTATTTCAATGAGCTTCTTTGTTTCCCAAGTGAGACCTGCCTTGGGAAATATAGACACTAGGAGATCATAACCAAATGTATTCTTTTACTTTGTCCATTAGGCTTTTCTCATATGAAGAAAAATTACAAATGTAAAGTTTAATGATACAGAATTTCCTTATGGTCTCATTTTCCAAACAGCTGTAGCCTGTTTCTCCATTTTATTCCCAAACCAAACATGTAAGTTATATGGGAATATAATGAGATTCACACCTTCCATTTGTCCAATCTCTTCGGTAGACCAAGGGTATGGTGTAGCTTTTTGTTTACTATTTTGAAAAGGAAGATTAGTACGCAATATTTCCATCGGTCCTTCATACCAGGATAACTTTACTCCAGCGATCAGAGACCCACTGTGGAAACGTATGCCTCCTGTAGAGTACACTCAATCTAACTACATATGCAGAACTGACTCACTGTGACAGCTTTGGGCCCATACTCTTTCACCTTCAATCTGCTTTCTGACCAGTGAACCACACTGCCATCCTGCCACCCAAGAATCAGTGCATTCGCATAGAACCTATTTCCAATAATCTCCAGAAAGTTTTGAGTATTTACCTTTGCTCAGAGCATAGTACCCTGCCAAAGGGTCTCAGATCACTTGAAGAAAGGTTAATATGAAGATTTACAGCAACTATTTGTCATGATATCACTGAGTTCTTATTCAAGGATACCTGAGGGCTCCTTCATTCAAAAAGCTCTGGATTTGGAACAATTCCCATCTGGTGATTGGAAGAGGAGCTGCTATTTGAATTGAATCCTAGTGATTCAATCACCAATCTAGATTCATTTTTAGCATCATCACATTCATCTGTTTAGACTGACATCACAGAATACCATAGACTGGGTAGCTTGCTCATGAGACACTTGTTTTCTCATGGTCTGGAGGCCGAAAGTCCAAGATCAAGGTGACAACAGAGGTGGTTTCCGGTGAGGCCTTTCCTCCTGGCTTGCACATGGCCAATTTCTTACTCTGCCCTGACATGGCCTTTCCTCTGTGCACATAGGAGAGAGAGCTCACACTCCTTGTAAGCATACCAGCTTTATTGGATTAGGACTACATCCTTAGGATCTCCAGGAGTTCCAGCTATTCCAGTCCCCACGATTCAAGACTTTCGAGTCCAGGTATCAGATAAAAGAATCAAGAAACTCTTTAGATGAAATTTGCCTCGGCCAATTTCTTATGACTTGAGAGATGCTGAACCAGACATACCCAGCTGAACTGCTCAAATTCTTGACCTATTGAAACCATCTGAAATAATAAAGTGATGATTGGCGTTTTAAGCCAATAAATTTGGAGTGTTTTTTTATACTACAATAATATCTGAAACACTGCAGCAATGTACACATAGTAGTATTGGCTCATGGATGGATAGAAATATTGAACAAAACAGAAAATTAAGAAATAGAATAATTGATATATATTTATATAATAGATATATTTATATGATATATAATAGATATATTTCATTTGGAAGTACTTAATCCTCTGTATCAGATTCCTCTCTGACTAAAGGATCTAGAGTACTTTTTATTTCCTCCACTGAAGAGCAAATTAAACTTTATGGCAGGCATTCAATAGTCATTAAATAAATTGAATCATTAATATTGTTAAATACACTAAGTAGATACAATTATAAATTGAGAAAAACATGAAAGCCAAAAAATACTAGTTTTATACCTTAGTATCTATGAGTGGGTTGACTTCTCAACTGGGAAACATGTAGTGCTGGAGCTTTGAAAAAGAAATGATATTTCTAATATAGTATTTGACCTCCAAAACTGCTATAAAGCAACTGTAAACAGAAAAGACATCTTTAATTTATCACTTAAGACAAGAACATATAATTCACAGAGAATCAGAAATGTATTCATTATGCAAAATCAAACATTCTTTTCACAAAATTTTTAACATTTATTGCATTTTCAAGCCTACCCAGAGAGTTAATTTAATGGAGGCACACTAAAGGATTCTACTGTGATATGAATGACTTAAATATGTAGTTCAGCAATTGGAGGAGGCCAGTTGATCTAGATGTACAGAATAGGGTTGAACAATTTAATTTTTCAGTCCAAAATTTGATCAGAATTTACAAAATCAGTGATAAGCTACCATCACAGTATGAGATTAACAAAGTTCATTTCTATAGATTTATCCTCAGCTATGAATACATGCTGTGAATTTCTATTTTTAATTAAATTTATTAGAATGACATTGGTTAATAAAATTACATAGGCTTCACCCTGGCTGGTGTAGCTCAGTGGATTGAGTGCCGGCTGGGAACCAGAGGGTCCCGGTTCGATTTCCAGTCAGGGCACATGCCTGGGTTGTGGGCCAGGTCCCCATGAGGGCCATGTGAGAGGCAACCATACATTGCTGTTTCTCTCCTTCTCTGCCTCCCTTCCCCTCTCTCTAAAAATAAATAAAAATAAAATCTTAAAAAAATAAAATAAAATAAAATTACATAGGTTTCAAGTGTATGACTGTAAAATACATCGTCTGTATATTACATTTGTGTACCTACCATCCCAAATTAAATCTTCATCGTCATCATGTTTGGATCCCCATTTACCCTTACTCTCCCCCCACTTCCTTTCCCCTTCCCAGAATGGTAACCACCATACTGTTGTCTATGTCTATGAGTTCCTGTTTGATTTTTTTCTTTGTTCATTTGTTGCTTTCAGTTTTATATCACACATGTGACTTAAATCATATGGTTCTTGACTTTTTCTGTCTGACATTTCAGTTAGCATCCTGGGAAATTTTACAGTCATTAATTTGACAAGGCATTTATTTTACTGTTAGATTAGCAATTTTTTAACAATCTGAATTTTTAATTTTCAAACTTTACTCCATAGAGTGACCAAGTTTTAAGAGGTCACATTTCTATGTAGCATGGAAGTACCGTACTTCACAAACAAGAACCTGAAATAAAACAAAAAAAAATGTTGTTCACTAAAGAATCTTAACACAGTACAGTTGTCTACATAACGGATTAAACCTATGCAATTCTCTTGCTCTCTAAGGGCTATAACATATTCCACTTAGGTAAAGATTAATGTATATGGCTGTTTCAGAATAATTATGCTAAACTGGAGAGCATTATGCTAAGTGAAGTAAGCCAGGCAGTGAGGGACAAATACCATATGATCTCACCTTTAACTGGAACATAATCAACAAAAGTAGAAAGCAAGAAAAACATAACCAGATACATTGAAATTAAGAACAATCTAACAATAGCCAGAGAGGAGGGGGGAGGGGAGTGTGGGGAGAAGGGTTTTCAGGAACCACTATAGAGGACACAGGGACAGAACCAAGGGGGAGGAGGGACGCAAGGAACAGAGGTGGGGTTGGAGGGGGTGGGGAGAGGGGACGGGAGAGGATGCAGACAACTGTAATTGAACAACAATGAAGTAATTATTTTAAAAAAAGAATAATTATGCTGAATAACTCAAAGAAAATGATTTTTTATTGTAATCACCAATAGTCGAAGTATTCCTTGATTCTGTGAAAGAAAAATCATCATGTTCTCTGTGAGGCATACAGCCCCCTTCTAACTATGGCCACACAATTATTCCAGAATGTCCTGATGGCATTTTTCATTTCTGCATTTCTCAGGGTGTAGATTAACAGGTTCAAAATAGGAGTTATGAAAGTTAAAACCACAGTCATGGATTTATCAATGGGAAAGGTGAAACTGGCCCTTACATACAGGAAAATAGCAGGGACAAAAAATAAAATGACCACGGTCATATGGGATGCACAGGTGTAGAAGGCTTTGCGTTTCCCTTCCAAACCATGTGTCTTAAGGGAGTACAGTATGACCCCATGGGACACTAGAAGAAAGAAGAAGGTGACAGTGCAGATTGCCCCTCCATTGGCTATCATAGAGAGTCCTGTGACATAGGTATTGGTGCACGCAAGTTTCAACAAGGGATACATATCTCACAGGAAGTTGTCGATGACATTGGGGCCACAGAAAGGGACCTGATAAATAATGAGAAATTGAACCAACGAGTGCAGAAAGCCTCCAGTCCAGGCCACCAGCAGCATGAGCACACAGACCCGCCGATTCATGATGACCAGATAGTTAAGAGGCTTACATATGGCTACATATCAGTCATAGGCCATCACCACTAGCAGAATGACTTCAGCACCAGCAAAGAAATGATCTATAAAGACTTGAGTCATACAAGCCTGGAAGGAAATAGTCTTTTTCTCATGGAGCAAGTCTACCATCATTTTGGGAGCAATGCTAGTAGAACAGACAGTATCTATAAACGATAAGTAAGCCAGAAAAAAGTACATTGGGGAACCCAGGGACTGGCTGGCCATGATGGTCACCATGATGAGCAGATTGCCCACTGTCGTCACAATGTAGATGAGTAAGAATGCAACATATAGAACTTTTTGTCCCTCCGGGCTTTGGGTGAGCTCCAGGAGAATAAACTTAGTCACATTGTTCTTACTGCCCATGTGTTCTTCAGGATGCGTGGAACTCGGGGGTCGGAGGCTGCAACAAAAAGGCCAATAATGAATTTGAGAGCATCACAAGCTTTGGATCAAAACGCAATGTCTTTGCCAACAACGTCTGCTCCACAGGGCCCCACACAGAGTGACTCTTTAGAAAATTAGACTTTGGAGTCTCCTCCAACAATTAATCCCTTCATTTTCACAAAACTTTTTGCCTTGGCTACAATGATGAGACTTCAGCCTTCTAACTGACAGGCCTGTGTGTGGGGAGGGTGGGGGGTGTGTATCTGTGAGATGATCCACTGAACAGCAGGAAAACTCTTCCTCCAGAAGAGCTCTCACCAAGACTGAAGTTTTCACATCCTACATCGTGCCCTGTTTCCTTAAATGCCTTTGACCTTCTGAGATTCACCACGAAAGCAATCTCATGTCTCATAACCATATTTATGTTTTTACACAAAGCAATGCCTACTATTGGAGCATAAAATTATAGGCTGACATCTAGATAACTGCATTTCTGAGTTACTTTGCCATGAGCTCCAAAAACCAAGAAATCAGTCACACACAGCAGCGAAAGAACCAGGCACATCCAGAGAGCTCACCAAATGCTTATTAAATTCATTTAATTAAGCTGAATTTTACAACTCATATGAGAGCAACTGAGAGAGATAAATTTACTAAATTCTTCCCCGCCAAGAAAGTAGAATGAAATCAATGTTTTCTTTGAAAATACACACTCACACATACACATACATACACACAAACTGAATTGACATTTATTACAATGTAGGTATTGGAAGGAAAATGGAAATACACATCTAAATGCACGAGAACTACATAGGCATTTTTCTTACTTTCCAAAATTGTTTAGAATTGTTCTTTCTTTTTTTATTGTTGTTCAAGTACAATTTTCTCCATTTCACCCCTCCACACTTCCCCCACCACACCCATCCCCACCTCCCACCCTCAAACCCACCCCCTTTGTCTTTGTCCATGTGTCCTTCATACGGAATCATTATGTCTAACCATAGCTCAATTCAATATGCAAAAATAAAGATTTTAGACAGAATTGTGATATAGTAGAAAGAATTCCGTGCTAAAAATCTGGATATATTATTTGATTTGCTAGTCACCTTGGAAAAATCACGCCCCAACTCATAGTCTTATTAGAAAGGTGATACTGTTTCCAGATGTTCGAATTTTGGAATTCTTCCCTTTGAAATCTTTATCCTAGTTGACATGCTAATACTTTTGCTGGTGGACTTCATATTAATCGGATGAATTAGTATGTGTTACAGGTTATTTGATTATTAAAATAATCATTTAAACCAGTTATTTTGTTCATGTCATTAGTTCTCGGTTATCTGCGTCCGTGTGGAACACAAGGCATTCATTCTAATTGAGGAAAATGAGCCACTTGTTGGACCCTTCACACATGATCCAGAGCCAAGTTACATGTAAACTGTGCACTTCATTTTGGCAGAATTATTTAAACGAGCTCCATTTCGCTGTGTATGTTTGTAGACCATCATTTGTAAAGGGCAGGAGATTGTTCTAGATTTGTGCTTCTGGGCATACCAACTTTGTACTCAAATATCAGAAGGAGAATAGAAGTGTAGGAGAGAGAAAGTAAGAAATAACTGAATAAAGGCTGACAGAAATCAACAAAGACCATATATTGAATGAAATATGCTTTGAACTTGGTAAGCTATTTGGTTTGGGGGCCTAAATGAATTTGCTGTAGAGGAATTTCAGATTTGCTGAGCTGTCAATCCAGAAGTGAACTGGAGCATAACTCAGCAACACAGAACCAGGACATGCCACAAAGAATCTTTATACTTTCAGATCAAAGAAAAAAGAGAAATAAAATTCTAAACTTTCAGATCTATCAGTATAAGAGTCTAGCTGCCTAAAGGCATTCCATCTTCAGGGCTTCCTGAAGTTCATTGCATGTAATTACATATTTTCATCTTTCATCACATTATAAAACTGTAGTTGCATTTGTAATGGAAAAATAAGTACTCACAGTTCATACGTGTTTTCTGCCATTCAAGAGAAAAACTTCCAGTTGGAGGGTGTAATATCTTTACCTGTCAAGTACTTACAACACTTACTTGTTTATAGCTGTGTTTCCCTTGTCATCGGCGGGGTCTGCCAGGATAGTAAACACAGTATACATATATCTTTTTTGAAGATTTTGCTAATTTTATTTTAGAGAGAGGGGAAAGGAGCGAGAAAGAGAGGGAGAGAATCATCGGTTGGTTGCCTCTCACAAGCTCCCAACCAGGGACCCAGCCTTCAACCCAGGCCTGTGCCCTGACCGGGAACAGAACCAGCAAACTTTTGGTCCACAGACTGGCATTCCATCCATTGAGCCACACAAGCCGACACATCCTATCTTATTAATAATTGTATCCCCAGAATCTTTGATTGTCCCTTATGCATTTTAAGTGATCAATAAATAGTTGACTGTTAAAAATGTTCTTATGAGCATATGGTTATTACTCTCAAGAATTGAAAACTGCTAATTTGATTCCAAATGATATAAAATTCTATAAATTATCAATATTGTATTTTATTTAAAAATATATATATGCTTTCATCATTTGTGAAATGCTTCAATTTTTAACATATTTCATAAGAACAAATTATTAAGGGATGTTCCACAATGTAAACCCATGGTAACTATCTCACAATGATGATTAAAACAAGCTAAGTTAAGTAAATCTAATCTAGCCCAAATTCAACGACATACAGCAGAGAAACCAATTATATAGTAGGCAAGGGATGAAACATTGGGACACACTTCCAATCAGCAAGATACTAAAAAATAGAGACTGAAATTTTCTGTTTCAGTCCAGAAAATTTTAAACATAGGATCACCACCCAAACCCACCTAAATGTTTCTAATTACCTGTCTGTATAGTTACACCCATTTCCCATATAAGCAACAGTTTAGTTAAGTGACTAAGCAGTGACCATAAAAATGATGCAGCAGAAATTTGGAAGTCCTAATAAAACACATAATCAGCTCATCAGATGTTTTTAAAAGATAAATTTTAAAGAAGTATCACATTTTCCAAGTCAACTTCTTCATAGTACAGGAAAAACATGCCTCTAAAACCTGAACGTGGTTGGACAGACTTTAGGGATAAGTAGAGAAGAACAACAATCAGAGAAGGTGGATTGCCTATCTCATATTTAATTTTTGTCAGTGTTGTTTGGTTTTGCTTTATTACCTGCAGAGAATCTGGGTGTAGGAAAACCGTTCCATGCATGAGGGAAACGTAGCCCTGTTCCTCTCATGAAAACGTGAGGGGAGTATGAGATGGCAAGCAGGCCCCACGTGCATGAACGGATATTCCGGGGTGAATCAGGATTGCCTTTTTTTCCTAGAAATAAAGCTTGCTATGCTGAGCCTTCTCACCCTGGATCAAAAGAACAAACGCTGATGCATATCGGGCTTCCAAAGACAGGTGCTTTTCCTTTCAACTTCAGCTGATACCTCTTGTCTTTGCATTTTGTAAATAACTCTTTTGATATATCTTCCTGGCTATCTATCACCTAAAGCGAACCTATGCACAGTAAATGAAGACCATTCTGATGTAATACACCAAGGAAAAACAATAAAAGCCTGTTAAGGCAGTGCCTGGAGCCTCTCCCTGTGATCAGAGGGGGGTCGCGTATCCCCAGCTCTTCTAGTCCTACAGATCTCCTGTGAAATCATTTACACGCCAACCACAGCATACGGATTCTGCGGGACAGAATCCGCAACATCTGGGTTCTAAATTCTGGTTTGGAATTTGAGCCTCAGAATCTATACTTATCAACTCTGTGATCTTGAGTCAATTATTCAGCATCTTCTGTATAGTAAGATCTATGACACCATCTAATATGTAGGATGGTTTGAAGGATTAAATAAGACAATGCCAAAAAAGCTCTCTGAAGATTGTATGACAAATAAAAAAACTCAATGTATTATTTACTGTGATCTGTGTTCCCATGTAAGTTTGGTGCCACATCTCTGCAATCAGTCGTACATGAGTTTCCCCCCAAGTCCACTCTCTTCTCTAATTATCCAAAGGAGCACTCCCTGAGGGATGGGTGGATTGACTGGGTATTGTATACAATTATGGAAGCCACGCTTTCTTTACCATTTGCATTATTGCATGGAAATCCCCTTGGCCATCTTTCTCTGTATCTCATTATCCTCTTTGACATTTATTGTTAAAAATAACATCAGGGATCTTCTTTTATAAATTAAGAGGTCAATTGGATGACTAATGTGATGTGTCCAGTTTCATTCACAAGCTATTTCAGACCCTAAAGATAAGAATATATCCATGCAAATTAACCCACAAAGAGAAATGGAATTCGCATTTTCTTTAAGATTCTGTGGATCTTGTATCTAACATAATTCATAAACTCTATTTCCACAAGTACTAAAATTCACTTTCAAATAAGGTTAATAATCGAAAAAGTAACTGAATGTTTCTGAACTCATGTTTGCCTCTAATTCATGTTTAGAGGCAAGTCACATTGTAAGTTTAAAGTTTCCCTTTGTAATAAGTGGCTCCTAATATACATATTAAAATATTATTTGGGATATATACACAAAAAGTATAGGAACCAGAGACTCAAACAGATATCTGTACACAAATGTTCTTTGCAACATAATTCACAATAGCCAAAAGGTGTAAACAATCCAAATGTCTACCAAATACTAAGTATATAAACATACTGTGGTATATACAAACAGCGGACTACCATTCAGCCTTAAAAATGAAATTTGATACATAATACAACATGGAGGAACCTTGAAAATATTACGCTAAGTAAAATAAGTCAACCACAAAGGGCAAATATTTTGTTAGGTGCACAGATTAGTCATAAACACAGAGAAAGAAAGTACAACAATGGTTCTCCAGGGCTGGGGGAACTGGAAATGGAGAGTTACTGTTTAATGAGTACAGAGTTTCAGTTTGGGAAGTTTTCAGTTTGAAAATGGATAGCATTGGTAAATGCGCAGTAATACATTATGTATATTTTACCACAGTAAAAATATACCCACAGAAAAATATACCTACACAGAACTGGAACATTTAAAAGGTATTACACACAAAATAACAAGTTATAAACAAGTATCATAATTCTTACTATTGTCATCAATATATTGAAATACAAAATATGTAATGGCTAGATATAAAGCAATCTACCAAAGAAATTGTGAAGACCATATACATGTCTTGTTGCATTGTTTTATTATGCTATGTGCTTATTTATTTCAGTATGTATTTAAACAACTCCAGTATGAAACACTGGAGAAAATTATTGTCATTGTACTTATTCAATAATATTTTAAAAAATGAATAAAATGCACACATTCTTATATCTGAAGCTACTGCCATAAACATTTAAGATCAAATTATAAAACTTGTTTCTTTAAAAGATACCTAATTCATTCAGAGTAAATCCATTTATCCCTCTTCTCATAGCATTGAACAGTTTTTGTGAATATGTTACCTGGACTGTCTTTTTCCTCTTCTGTCCCTTGTTAGAAAACAGACTTCTGCAATTCTGTCTTCAGTTCTGGAAGATGAAGTTTAGTTTGATGCAGATAAGTCAGGATTACCACCCAGCAACCCAGGTGTAACAGCAGAGAACAGATCAGGGTACACCTGGGCATTGCAGCTGGAAATGCAGCTCACACCCAGATATATCTCTCTTTGCCCACACAAAGTGGAACTGTCGTCCTCAACCTTCATAAAGATTTTACAGTTTGGATTATGGAATTATCCAAAATTATCTTTAAGAAGATAAAGTTGAGGAAACTACACAACACTGAAGGAAGAAATTAAAGAAGACACAAATAAATGGAAACATGTACCATGCTCATGGATTGGAAGAATTACCATCATCAAAATGGCCATACTACCCAAAGTGATCTATAGATTCAATGCAGTCCATATCAAAGTACCACTGACATATTTCACAGATATAGAACAAACATTTGAGAAATATTTAAGGAACCATAAATGACCCTGAATGGCTGCAGCAATTTTGAGAAAAAAGAACAAAGCAGGAAGGATCACAATACCTGATATCAAACTGTATTACAAGGCCACTATAATCAAACAGCCCAATACTGGCATAAAAAGAGGCTCATAGACGAATGGAACAGAATAGAGAGCCCAGAAATAAACCCAGCACTCTACGGGCAATTAATATTTGACAAAGGAGGAAGAAATATAAAATGGAACAATAACAGCCTCTTCTACAAGTGGCATTGGGAGATCTGGCCAGCTACATGTAAAAAAAATGAAACTCAATCACCAACTTACACAATGCACAAAAATCAATTCAAGGTGGATAAAGGCTTAAATATAAGTTGCAACACCATAAAAGTCCTAGAGGAAAACATCAGCAGCAAAATCTCAGACATTCCACTCAGCAACATATTCACTGATATGTCCCCTAAAGCAAGGGACATAAAGGAAATAATAAACAAATAAAACCTCATCAAATTAAAAAGCTTCTGTATGGCTAAGAAAACAGCATTAAAATGAAAAGAGAAACAACTATATGGGAAAACATATTTGCCAATGAAACCTTGGACAAAAGTTTATCTCCAAAATATATAAAGAACTCACATGAGTCCACTCCAAGAAGACAAAAAACCCAACTAAAAAATGGGCAAAACACCTGGACAGATACTTCTCCAGGCAAGATATACAGAGGGCCCAGAGACATATGAAAAGATACTCAGCATCACTAGCCATCAGAGAAATGCAAATGAAAACTGCAATGTGATACCACCTTACACCAGTCACAATGGCAATCATAAACAAAGCAACAAACAAGTGTTGGAGAGGATGCAGAAAAAGAGAACTCTACTGCACTGTTGGTGAGAATGCAGACTGGTGAAGCCACTATGGAAAACAGTATGGAACTTCCTCAGAAAACTAAAAATGGAACTGCTTTTTGACCCAGCAATTCCACTGCTGGGATTATACCTTAAGAGCCCTGAAACACCAATCCAAAAGAACCTATGCACCCCAATGTTCATAGCAGCACAATTTACAATAGCCAAGTGCTGGAAGCAACCTAAGTGCCCATCAGTGAATGAGTGGATCAAGAAACTATGGTACATTTACACAATGGAATTCTATGCAGCAGAGAGAAAGGAGCTTATACCCTTTGCAACAACATGAATGGAACTGGAGAGCATTAGGCTAAGCAAAATAAGTCAGGCAGTGAGGGACAAATACCATATGATCTCACCTTTAACTGGAACATAAACAACAAGAAAAAAAGCAAGCAAAATATAACCAGGGACATTGAAATTAAGAACAATCTAACAATAGCCAGAGGGAAGTGGGGAGGGGACTGTGGGGAGAAGGGTTTTCAGGAACCACTATAAACGACACATAGACAAAACCAAGAGGGAGGGTGGAAGCAAGGGAGGGAGGTGGGTTTGTATGGAGTGGGAGGAGGGGAGGGGAGAAAATGCAGACAACTATAAATTGAACAACAATAAAATAATTTTTAAAAAATAATATATAGTTGATATGATTGATTAATGACCCAGTTTGAAAGCTGTCATTGAGAATATGTATCAAGAATCAAATTTTGACCTACTTATTATGTTTGACCAAATTAATTGACCAAACCTCTCAAGCATATTTAGTCAATAACACAAACAGCTAGGTAATCGATGAAATGGGGTTTGCTTTAAATACTTTTAAAGTATTCATGTGACTATTTTAATATGGTTCATGTTTAGTGAAGTAATATATTTTATTTACATCTCGACTATAGCATTAATACTTAAGGAGAAATCTTCTCCCAAGTAAAGAAATACAGGATTGGGCACTTAATCAACAATGAACAACAAATCACTTCACCAAGCTGTTAAAACAGTTTGTCCCTAAGTCTGCTTGTTCAAAAATAAATTCACTGAGGAATCGTGCTCTAGAGAACTGAGAACTTCTGCGTGATTTCTTCCAGTGCATTCTATATTTTCAGAGGCTTCTCCTGGCCAATCACTTTAGTGAAACTAAGTAAAAATATAGCAGTCTAAGAGCAAAGAGCAGGTCCCTTAATAACAGTGAAATCATACGATGATTGCAAACATCCCTTCAACACCCTGGAACTTGAACGAGAGATGGGGTAGCTCTGAACAGCTCTATTTACCAGTTCCTCCAACGGGATCATCTCAGTGACCTATCCTCAACTCCACTGACTCTATCTTCTGCTTGCTCAGACCTCCTGTTGAGACACTTTAGTGGATTTCTTACTTCAATTATTGTCCACAATTTATTTGTGTTCTTTTTCATAATTTTCATCTGTTTACTGATATGTCACTTACTTTTGAGACATAGTTTTATAGTTTTTTCCTTCAGCTCTTTGGACATGGTTTTCTTTAGTCCTTTGAATATTTAAAATAACTACGGTCTATGTCACTGATCTTACAAGTTTTCCCATTACTCAGAAGCATCCAACATGATAAAATGATGAAATGAGATGGTGAAGGCTCTATGACAGTGCTACTTGAGACAAAAGACATCACAAAACAATGTTGGTTTCTTATCCTAAATGATACGGTATTTACTTCAGCCAAGCCTATACTTAAATCATTCCATCTCTCCTGAGTCAGAATGGACAGAAGTTAGTGAAGCAAATGTTGACTTCAGAATGACCTTTATCATTCTTATACCTATTATTCATGATAACCCACATAAGATACTGTTGATTCAGTTACTTGGAAGTTTGAACTTGTTATGTTTGAAACCCCTTGTGCCTACAGAGAAATTCTTGTACCAGTGAACACAGTCACTGTTCCATTAGGTCTTAAATGGAAAATGTCCATGGTTACGTTGGGCTCCCTGGGCTGATGAAACAGGAAGAGCCCTTGAGTGCTTGACTTGACTTGAGTGCTTGGTCCTGATTAAGAACAGAAAATTGGGTTACTGAAAAGTTATGATTGTTAACTTTGATCACATGACAAGCTGTAGGGGTTTAGACTGAAGTGGATGTTTTGTTTTATGTAACCATTTCTTTAGCTCTTTCTCTTTTCTCCTTCTGCTACTTCATATGAAGAGCATTGGTGGTTCACATTTAATTAGATTTGAAGTGGGAGTATGTCTGAGCTGAAATCAATTGATGATATGGAAATTAAAGGGACTGTTTATGTTTCCTGTCTTGAGGACAGAGTTTTACCTTCTATCCAAACTCGTAAGTGAATAGTGTCAGCGAAAAGGGTTGGGTGTCATGGATGCACCACAGTTACTCCTGTAGATCCAACTCTAACCTTTTGCATGTTATTCTGGGCCCTAAGAAGCTGACCACTAAAATGGTCATCAACTTAGCCGTTGGTTAAGTTCGGCCAATGGAAGGAAATAACAGGAGATCAGAGAGTGAAGAGACATCAAGGTATTAATTCCTCTGCCAGTTTACTTCATGGGCAAGTTTGGAAATGGCTGTCTCTCTGCTCAAGGCACAGCTCCTGTCAGATGACCCTCCTTTTTCTGTTACAGTCATTCCCATGTTCTGAAAAAATCGATTCCTTTTTCCCTTCGTAACTGAGATAGTAATGACGTCCCACCGTTGCTAGTCCTGGGTATTTCACCACTTTTTAAAGGTCTTTTTTAATACTTTTTATTGTTGTTCAAGTACAGTTTTCTGCCTTTTCCCGCACCACCTCCTACAATCCATCCCCATCTCCCTTCCCTGTTTCCACCCATCCTTGTGATTGTCCATGTGTTCTTTATAATTGTTCCTGCAGACCCTTCACACTTTTCCCCTATAATTCCATTCCCTCCCCCCTTTGGTCATTAATGTTGTAAACTATTTGTAAATAGTTTCCAGTTGTTCCTTTCAAGAGTGACATCTGTTTCTTAGAGGACACTGGAGATGATAATTTTTAATGAACACATTTCTATAGGGAAATACCACAAGAATCCCCATTAATGCTAAGAATAAGTCCAGGCTTCCTCTACTCACACCTATTATATCATTTTTACTCTGTTAAATAATATAAAATGAGAAATATGATATAAAATGTTAGAAAGATAGTGGAAAGAAAAGTCATTAATGATATCATTACTTCTCAGCAATATTCCAAAAGTTAACTGAATCTTAAAGATCTAAATATAATACTGAGATTTTTCATAGTCATACAAAGAATAATTCAATATGGTCAAGATATCAATTGTTTTCTAAATTAATTAGACATTTAATATACTGCCTTCAAAATCTTAGTAGGTTTCAGAAATTATTCTAATAATTATGTGGAAAATAGTTGTTGGAAATAATGTGTTGTTTTTTAAAAAGATTGTTGTGTAGTAGAACTCTTAACAGATATCAAAATCTACTTACATGACCTAAAATAATGTAGTATTGGCTTAGGAATAATAAACCAATCAAAAGACCAGAGTCTGGAAATAGGTACACAAGTACTTGGACTTTATCATAAATATGACATGTCAGATTGGAAAGTAGGTTACATTTTTTCAAAATGTGTTAAAAAACTTGGTTTTATCAAAACTGAAAGCCCTTTGTAAACTAGATTTAAATTCTTTGTACATGTGCACACATACAAACGCACACACATAAACACAAGCAGGAGTGTAACTGATAATACATCTTGAGGAGAAAACTGTAACCATCCATAAAAGGGACCATGCAAACAGCCTACTGAAAACAAAGTAATTTCTTCCAGGATGTCCAGAGCAGCACAGAGTAGCACGCTGGCTAAATGGGTTCAGAACATGTGGTGTATTAGACATGGAATTATACACAGCAGGGAAATCGTGGGACTACAGGGATGTCCAGCAACATGATTGAATCTTAAGAAGTCAACATTGTGGATGAAGACTCAGAAAACTATGTAGCATAATTTTAATAAAGGTAAGGAATATGAAACTGAACACTCTAAAATGTAAGGATACATACATGTGTAGTTAAACTATTTTTAACTATGATTAATAAAAAATTCAACATAGGGATTACCTCTGGAAAAAGGGAGAGGACTGGTATACACAGGTAATTTCAATATTGATCGTATTCTGGGTATAAATTGCATATATTATTGGTATGCAGAAAAAATACATAATAAAATTTTAGATCAAGAAAAGTTCTAATATTTTTTAGTTACCAAATAAGTGTTACAAAACATAGATGATGTTCTTACAATTCAGTGAAACAAAACCCATCATTTTCCCAGTTGAAATGAGAAACAGAAGTAATCTTGAAGACAAAATGCTTAAGGCAGCTGCAAAAATTTGTTGTATGCATACAATAACAAACACTAAAATTTTGAAATAAAGTACAAACTGACAATAACCAGAGGAGAGGTGGGAGAGGGATACCAGGGGAAAATGGGAGAAGGACCATCAAGGAACACGTATGAAGGACACATGGACAAAGCCAAAGGGGATAGGTTCAAGGGTGGGAGGTGGGGATGGGTGGGGCAGGGAAGCATGGTGGGGTGAAAATGGAGACAACTGTACTTGAACAATAAATAAATAAATAAATAAATAAATAACAGCTTTTTTAATCTTAGAAATTTACCTAAACATAAGCCAAATTGCATTCTCATTAGTTCAGATAAAAGCAAATTTTCAAAGGTAGACTGTCTTACAATTTTCAAAGGAAAAAACTCTTTTAAAGCCCTACTTCAATATAAACAATAGAGAACAAATACTGATAGTGACCAGAAGGGAGGAGGAAGGGGGTTAACAGGGGAAAGGGGAAGGGGTAGCCAAGAAACAGGAATAAGGGACTCATGGGCATGGACAATGTGGGGGTGCTTACCGTGGAAGGTGGGGTAGGTGCTACGGGGCAGGGGAGAGCAATGGGGGAAAATCAGGACAACTATAACTGAACAATTAAAAAAAATTACAGGGTGAACTTAGTTTATTTTTCTTAATAATAGGAAAAATACCTGTGCCTTTTTATTCATCCTTCAGAATTTCTGTATTAGATTGAGTCTAACCTCAAAGGATAATTTATTCTACTTTTTGATACCTTTGTATGAACAAAGAAAAGCATCCCAAGAGAGCTCACTGAGTTGACTAAGTCATCCGTTCTTAGAATGCACAGCCTCTTTGTTGCTTCAGAATTAGTAACAAGTGCATTCAATATGAATGACACATTCTCATTCTATCTATAGCTAACTTCTTACACCAGAGCTTTTTCATAGCATTTGTCATTTCTGAATTTCTCAAAGTGTATATCAGAGGATTCAACATGGGAGTGATAATGGTATAAGCCACACTTATGAATTTATCAGCAGGGAAGTTAGAAACAGGTCTAACATACATAAAAATGCAAGGAAAAAAAAAGAGAACAACCACAGTGATGTGGGAACTGCAGGTAGACAGGGCTTTGCGCCTCCCTTCCTGACTGTGAGTTTTAAGGGAATTTAGGATCACTCCATAGGATATTAGTAGACAAATAAAGATGACCATACACATTACTCCACCATTGGCAACCACAGTGAGGCCTAAAAAGTAGGTGTCAGTACAGGCAAGTTCTAACAGTGGGTACATGTCACAGCCGAAATGGTCAATGACATTGGGGCCACAAAAGGGGAGATGATACACAAAGAGAAGTTGGACCACAGAATGCAAAAAACCTCCAGCCCAGGCCACCACAAACAGCAGGATGCAAACCTGTCTATTCATGATGGTTATGTAGTGCAGTGGCTTACAGATGGCCACATAGCGATCATAGGCCATTGCCACCAGAAGGATGATCTCAGCACCACCAAATAGGTGTTCCAGAAACAGCTGTCCCATGCAAGCTGAGAAGGAAATTGTCTTTCGACCACAGAGTAAGTCTATGATCAATTTGGGTGAAATGACAGTGGAATACACTGCATCCATGAGTGACAGATAGACAAGTAAGAGGTACATGGGAGAGCCCAGGGAGGGGCTGGCAAGAACAGTCACCACAATGAGCAGGTTGCCCACCATTGTCACCATGTAAGTGAGTAAAAATATGACAAATAATGCTTTTTGGCCCCCAGGATCCTGAGTGAGACCCAGGAGGACAAATTCTGTCACATTGTTACTATGTCCCATTTAGTCTTCTCTATAGCCTGTTTCTGGGATGAGAGGTCATGAGAAGGGTCCTGTAATGAAACCGTGAACACACTATGAATACATCCATCACACTCTGGAGTACATCTTCATTATTGTATCTTCTACAGGGGTTTACACACAATGAACATTTGGTGAAGACCTGTGAGTTCTTCTTCCTAATAGCCTATTGCACCTTCCCTTGACAATCCTGTTTCTCCTCTGATGATTTTGTGTGGGCTACAAGTAAGAGGTTCTCCCTCTAAGACTTAGTGGATTGTGGACAGAGAAAAGTATCAGAGGCCCCACAGCTGGTCGTGTCTTTCAAAAAGCCTTATTTAAACTGTCAGTCCTCTGCACACAAGGCAGCAATGACTTACTTCCTAGTGGTGGCAAAAAAGAATTTCTAAATTAATTGTCATGAAGTCAGTTTGAGTTGGTAGTATTTGTGGTGAGAACCATTATAATATAATTGATATTGCACCAAAAATAATGTCTCAATGTCACTTTTGTAATAACTCACTTAATACCATGATAATTTGCTATAGGTATTCAGTCCTTTATGTCTCAATGGATGTTCAGTCTTCATGGATCTCTCATGAAAATTCCACAGCCTGGAATACATCAAACCATGACATTATTAGCACATTGTTCCCTAAAGCAATTACTCAGTTGACTCTGTGACTGTCAGCAAATGTTCTGTTTCTTTTCTTTTCACTCTCAGCTTTTTAAGAAGTTGTAATTCTCACCATGTAATCTTTGTCTATCCCACAAATCTTAACACACAGACACTATTTAGATTTCCACCAAATAGTTTGGAACTTCACTGATTCATGACTGTCATCATCCCTACATTACCAGCGGGCATTTTTTTTTCAAAACTTTTGGGGTGACCTAGGTATTGAGGAAGGAGAACACAGGCACTGAAAAGAAATGTGGAAGACAGTGAGACGTGGTTATATTTATAATTCCTACGAAGTACTGAGAGTGCTCAGAAATGGAGCGTTGGTGCCCAGTTCCAAAAGGCCTCCCAAGGGTCTTCCTGGTTTTAATAGTCACTACAATGAGAAAGTTCCCTGACAGCGTCGCAAGGTAAAGAATCAAGAATACCACAAATATAGTTTTCTCCTTTCCTGCACCCTGTGTCACCCCAAACAAAATGAATCAATCACACTGTTATTCATTGCCATGCTGGTGGCCGTAGGTAAGATGCAGTTGACCAAGGTTTTCATCTGCAGAGAGAAGAGTCAGCTTGAGAAGAGCAGTGACTGAACTCCATATTTCTTGTTTCTGCTCCATCCTGTTACCTCCTACTGCCTTTAATCTCCTATGAATCTTTGTAAATCTGAAGATGTCTGAGGCCCTCTCAGATCTATCTCTTGTTCAGAAACTCACTGCATTGGACCAAATCTTTTGCATTTGGCATATGCTTATTAATACACATAAGGAAAATGTTGTGTCAGCAAATAGAGAAGAGATCAATAAGAAACCTCTATTGTAGCCAGATTCTCAAGCTGCAAGAGCAAATATTGGAAGAGTAAGTATTCTTCCTTGTTAAAAGCCAAAAAGGCCAGGTTATGAGGTTTGCATATATTGCTATTGGTGAAATGTAAGTTTTGGAGTCACACAAAACATGAAAATAGATTTTATTAAGATTTATCCAACACCTAAGACAAAACTACCATTCAGATTTATTTAACAAAAGTTAGTCATCATTTGTTTCTAAATTTAGTCCAACTAGACTTTGAGCTGATCTGTAATGAAGTGCCTACCTCCTTCAAGATATCAGAGTTCCTCGGAGGACATCTGTTTTTCTATTCCTCGCACTTAGAAACTCGGTGGGAAGTGTACAAGTGGCCCCAACAAAATACAGACTGGCCTGCAGGCACCCCAAATATGTTCCAATAGTGGCTCTGACATGTCACTTCCTTTCTGACAGAAGACCAGGTGCTCACTTTCAATCACTCTCTGTGGGGCAGAGCAAAATTAAAATCTCCTCTCAGCTTCAATAGGATCCTCTATTTCAATATCATTGTTAAGACTTTATATTTCAGAGAAGTTTTAGGTTCACAGAAAAATTGATAGGAAGCTACAGAGATTATCCATACAGTCTCTGCCTCCACACATGCATGACACCCCACACACACCATTATCAACATCCCCCACCAGATTGGTGCACCTGCTATAATGATGAACCTACAGTGACACATCAAAACTACCCCAAATCCACAGTTTACCTTAGGGCTCACTCATGTAATGGGTTGGGATGAATGTGTAATGATACAGCTCCATCTTATAAAAACCTATGGAGTATTTTCACTGCCCTAAAACAGAGTTAATTTTAAATTCACAAGACACGGGATGTAATTCCTCTCATACACTATCTAATATTCAATAAATTAATGTCTCACACAATTTAGAGGAAAAATAACACTTTGAGTGAGATGTCTTCGTGAGTTCTTTTTTTTTTAAGATTTTATTTATTTCTTTCAGAGAGAGGGGAAGGGAGGGAGACAGAGAGGGAGAGACACAGCAATGTATGGTTGCCTCTCACATGGCCCTCACTGGGGACCTGGCCCACAACCCAGGCATGTGCCCTGATGGGGATTTGAACCGGGACCCTCTGGTTCCCAACCCATGCTCAATCCACTGAGCTACACAGGCAGGGCTCTATGTGAGTTCTTAATGTGAGAATTATTAGCTCATACAAATGAGACAGCCAGGCAGGTATTTCCTAAACATCGGTATTACAAACGGCCAATCCTAGAATTCCTTAAGTGAATCCTCACATGAACCGTCTGTATTTCTAAACAGAGAGAAAAGACACAATTTCAGATATGCCCTCTTCTTACTCTTTCTGTCCTCTCCCTCCTTTTACCCCCTCATCACCCCTTAAAAAGAAAAAGTTTTGGGTAGGTGGACACACTGCGCTGCCGCTCACAATCAGAGAGTTTAAACAATGAACTCAATAGCGAAAAATAAACAACCAGAACGGACAGAATCGAACTGAAGGGAAGTCCGACACCCAGGAAGTTGGGGAGGATGTACATCCAGGCCGGTAAACGGGGCAGAACCGAGCAGAGGAGTGGAGTGAGAGGCAGTTTGCCCAAGGGACTCACCCCATGAGCGCCTAAACAAAACACCACCCCAAGCAACGGGTGAACCTCGCAGGCCAGCGGCATAACCAGAGAGGCCAGTGGGAACCAGCAGGGCTGAGATTGGCAGAAAAGGCAGTGGGGAACTGGGGAGCAGAGGGTGATAGGGAGCAGCAGTGAACGGCAGATGCCATTGCTCCCTCCCAGGCCCAGCCCCCAGAGGAAACGTCACAAAAAGCAACCCAGGTTACCAGGCACCAACAAACACCTAAGACTCCCACAGTGCGCCGAGATAAAAAAGAATGAAAATGGCCAAAATGAAAGATCAGAACAAATTACAATGAATGGACGAAGAGATAGCCAAATTAACAGATGCCCAGTTTAAAACATTGGTAATCAGGATGCTCAAAAAACTGGAAGAAAGGTGGACACAAATAATTGAACAAATGAAGAATACAATAAAGATAATGGAGGAAGATTTACAGGAACCAATAGGGAAAAAAAGGAAGCTGGGACTCAAACCAGTGGGGTGGACCAGAAGGAAGAAACAAGAATTCAAAAAAATGAGGAGGGACTCAGGAACCTCAGAGACATTTGTAAACAACCCAACATCCGGATCATAGGGCTGCCAGAAGGACAAGAGGAACACCAAGAAATTGAACATATTTTTGAACAGATAATGAACAAGAACTTCCCAAATCTGGCAAAGGAAATAGGCTTCCTAGAAGTCCAAGAATCTCAGAGAACCCCAAAGAAGCAGGTCCCAAAGAGGAACACACCAAGGCACATCATAATAACATTACCCAAGATCAAGAATAAGGAAAGAATCTTGCAAGCAGCAAGAGAAAAAGAGACAGTTACCTACAAAGGAATTCCCATAAGACTGTCAGCAGATTTCTCAAAAGAGACCTTCCAAGCAAGAAGGGGCTGGAGAGAAATATTTCAAATCATGAAAAGCAAGGACCTACAACCAAGAATAATCTATCCAGAAAAACTGTCATTTAGAATGGAAGGGCAGATAAAGTGCTTCTCAGATAAGGTCAAGTTCAAGGAGTACATCATCAGGCAGCCTTAACTATATGAAATGTTAAGGGGTTTTATATAAGGACTCATGAGAGAAGGCATCGAGGCCAGATCAGCTACCGTGGAACTCAGATCAGCCACAGCCAAGATGCTTGTGAGGTAAGCAAGCAAAATACAACCAGAGAAACAAATTATAACCAGAGACATTGAAATTTAGAACAATCTGGCAGTAACCAGAGGGGAGGAAGAAGGGGATAATGGGGACAAGGGTATTCAGGAACTGCTATAAAGGACACATGGACAAAACCAAGGGGGAGGGTGGAAGCAAGGGAGGGAGGTGGGTTTGCCTGGGGTTGGGGTGCGGGGTAAATGCAGACAACTGTAAGTGAACAACAATAAAATAATTTTTTAAAAAAAAGATAAAAATCTGTGAAAATTGAAGTTATAAAATTAAGATGCTCTCTCAGCTAAGAATTCCTATCTAGAAATGTATAAATGTGATTATTCTTTAATAAACAAACATATCTTGAAATGTTAAAAAAAAGAAAAAGTTTTGAAAATATAATGAACCCTAAATATAATGAAATGGTTGCTATGGTTGTCAAATGCAGTGACTGAAATACTCACTGTGGCTCTCAGAGTCCTCTAACTCCTACCATAATCCAGCTCTCCTTTTGTTCTTTTTGGTGCTTCTGCTTATGCATGCTCCAGCCAAGCCTGACACAGCCCGGAGCATCTGGTCTCTGAATTTCCCATATCTCACAGCAGCTAGATGACCTTCCTCAGATACAACCTCCCTCCCCATAGCTACCTGTACACAGAGAACCAAGTTGAAATGCCATCTCCTCTGCAAAGTCTTCCTGGTTTTACCAGTCAAATCACTTCCTTGCTAATGGCCTTCCAATGTTAAAGTGTGTGTGTGTGTGTGTGTGTGTGTGTGTGTGTGTGTGTGTGTGTGTGTGTGTGTGAAATCATGCATTCTTAATTGTAGACCTTCCTTCATGTTTGCTTTCATATCTTTTGTTCATTGGATTTTACAGTATCCCATAAGGCAAGTTCATGATGTCTTCTTTTGTGCACTTCAGGCTGAGCTGAGGGGCAGAGGTTAGCAGAAAGTAGTCAGAGAGAAGGCAGGAACAAAACTCAAGCCTTGGGGTTCCATGGCAATTCACTAACACTCTACCATACCCTGCCATGCAAAGCATCAGATGTCAACCACCTGGCAGAGCCAGTTCAAACCCATAAATCTTAAACAGGCAGGGGAGAAACCACTGCTTTGTGTGGTATATGTCCTCATGACCCAATGGATGCAAACTTCAGAATGGGGGAAAGAAATCAGCACTTTACATGTATATTTAGAAACTAATAGTGAGGAAGAAGGGACAGAGAAGTTAGGGAATGATGGCAGGAATCAGAGCCAAAAGGGGGAAATGTGAATGTAGGAAAAAGAAGGAAGAGGAATCAAGGGCTGAGCCAAGGGAAAACCCATGGTGCAAGGTGGGCACAACCATTTTAGGGATAAAGCATAATTACTTAGTCCTAGGGTTTCCATAGATAATTTCACTTCTGTCTCTTCCACACCCTGTATTCTCCATTCCTTCATCCCAAGAAAGAGGATGTATTTTTGGCTGGAAGCAGGAGTGATGGTGGGTCTTGTACAACCAATGCTGGTATCATTAATATTAGAGCAATCAGAATCATAGTATTATAGAATCACAGTATCGATCATAAGTATCAATACACACTGATTGTATATTTTTAATATCCACATCTATTCTTTTCCTGGCCCCAAGCTCTGCAGATATATGATACTACACCCCTGCCCCCTTCAGTGTACCCCCTTTCCAATAAGAATCAGACCTGAGACAGCACAGCATCAAGCAGAGGTCAGTGGCAGCTGCGGAACCCTGATGCATCAGAATCTCTCAGCACTGTGGGGAATATAGTCCTGGAACCTCAGGTTTTTCAGGAGACAGAGCTGGGTGATGGTAACTTCCTGAGACCCAGTCCTGAGTGGGAGGCAAGAAAAAGAAAACAGTTCAATGTGGCTTAAAGACCTCTGTCTTTTAAACGAAGAGGCAATATCTGAAGGAGAGCTCATAGTTCTCACTCCTGTAGCTCTGAATTACCTTCACATGTGTTTGTAACATGTAAACTGCACAATGTACAGGGATCCACTTGCCTGTCTGTTGCAGGATCTATGGGGAGGGGAGATACTCTGTAGATGGTCAACCTGCAATAAAATGTGTGAATGAGACTCATCAAAAGGGTCTGGAATATCAGCAGAAAGTTTCTTAGAACTTTCTAGAGTAAAAAGGAAATATACCCACTGAATCTCCACTATTCTGTGGTAGAAACATCTCTAAGGCCAGCTCTGCTACCCCAAAGCATTCCCCTGCAGAGCACCCAAATGAAGCAATTCTGTTTTCCTCCATCAGATATTTTCAGCAATTTCATAAAAGTTGAAAAGTGCCAGCCTCAACAGCAACGAGGATTCCATCCTTCCCACCCAAGCCTGACCAATTTGCTCAGCAAGCTACTTACCCAATTAATACATGATCACAGCAAACCATTGGGACCAATTTATCCCAAATAGGGCTGTCAACGGGCAGAGTGTGCCCACAGGGCCCTCCTCCCCTCCCAGTCTGCCCCAGTGGACACCTTCCATTTCAGTTACCACGTGCTCCACCCGGCACCCTGCTCTGAGGGAAAGCCATGTTTTCTAAGCATACTTGGGCATAGACTTCTAAAATTTACCAAAGGTTCTGTCTTTTAAGTCATTTTAAGTCAAATCTTTTCTAATGGCAGACAAAGCTAAGAGCCCAGGTGAAGGTTCAGACAGTTGGGTTATCATTGAATTCAAGCTCCATCCTTTTGATTCTGTGATTTCAGGCATGTTTTTTCTCCTACTTTCCTATTCTAGAAAATGTTATCATTAAATATAATAATTATTGCAAATCACAATCATATTGATAAAATATAATAATTACAGTGAAAACTACTGATTAAAGAAAGTTTCTATAATTTCTAAAATAATGTGAAGTCAGTAAATCAGTAAGTAAAGAAAGTATCATTTATATACAGTAAGATACACCATTTTTAAATGTATAGAAAATGAGTTTTGACAAAAGGATACACACATGTAGCTGTCTCCACATGGTAGGAGTTTAACAACTTTATTCTTCTATTCATAGAACCAGACTTGAATATTTTTTGTCTTCTCTTCATATTCATATATTTTTGCCTCTTTTATTACTTGGTTTTATTTTTATTTTTTATTAGTCAATATTTTATTTAGCATAATGTTAGTAGTTGCCATCTTTCTTTTTTCTATTTTCTTAATTAAAAGTATTGAGGTGACATTAACTAATAAAATTATATAGGTGTCAAGAGTACATTTCTATGATACCTCACCTACCTATTGCATTGTGTGTCTACCACCCAAAGTCAAATCTTCTTACGTCATATATTTGATCCTCTTTACCCTGCACTCACCCACCTCAAATCCTTTCCTTCTGGTAATCACCGTACCATTTTTTTGTGTAGGTGTGATTTGTTTTTCTTCTTTATTTGTTACTGTCATTTTATATCTCACATATGAGTGAAATCATATGATTCTTAACTTTCTCTGTCTGAATTATTTCACTTAGCCTGGTATTCTTGAGGCCCATTCATATTGTCACAAATGGCCGCATTTCAGTTTTCATTTGGCTTTATCATACAGATCCTTCTGAGGATATGAGGGCAGTCTGTTCCATGCTTCACCCCAGCTCCTCATAGTTTGCTAGAAATCTTTGTGGTTCCATGGTTTGTAGATATCACCCCAGTCTCTGCCTCCATCTTCACATGGCATGTGTGCTTGTGTCTCAGTGTCCAAATTTCCCCTTCTTATGAAGACACGAGTCATATTGAATTAGGGCCACCCTGACAACCTTACCTTAATATGATGGTCACATTCACAGCCACTAGGGTTAGGACTTGAACATCTTTTAGGGGGATGCAATTCAACCCACAGCAAACCCTAGGATTGGAGAAGTGTTCTGAGGGAAAACATACTGCATGATTGAAGCTCTCCAAGTTTCCTCAAAACACCTGTTGTTGCCCCTGCCCTCACTCAACACCCTCCACCTATGAAGTCCAGATTCCCATGTCCTACCAATGCCCAGATTCAACTAATGCTCCCAGGAAAAAGCAGTCACACAATTCAACTTTTTGAAGGTCTCTCTTGAATCTATGCCTTTCATTAAGGTTGTCTCCAGCAGCTCATACAAGCTATTTCTCTATTGTATTTGGCTTTCTAGGTGTTCACAACAAGAGCATTTATGGCCAGAAGTTATTGGACCTCACCCAGAAGCAGAAGTTCATTTACCTATTTTTATTATTTATCAGTAAATAGTTATTAGCCCCACGCTATGGGCCAGATGCTATTCTAGACATTGGGGATCTAATGGCAAATCTTTTCCAAAAAGACACAAATCCCTACCCTCATGTAAACTGTATTCTAGCATATATACAAAAAGTGAATACAAAACTCTATAACATGTAAGGAATGATGCTCCCTAAGGAGAAAAATTAAGCAGAGATGGAAGAATAGGAGATACAGAATGTTAGTAGGTGAGAGTTGCACACCTATGAGTTAGTCAGAAAATTCATTATTGAGAAGACACATTTTAACAATAAACCAAAGAATATGAGGAGGTAAGCCACGCATATATCTGGAGGACAGATAATGAAGACACAGACAACAAACTGTGCAAAGCTCCTTAGGCAGGAGCATACCTGATGTCATGTAAAAAGTTGTCAGGGACGAAGTTTTGTACATTGTTTGACATTGGGTCAAACAATAGAGGAGGAGTATACATGAGCTAGAAATGATGGAGGTATAGTTGAAAATTAGTGGATATGAAATTGAGAGGTTTTGAAAGGATTAGAATCACAGGTCTAGGGCACAGCCATGGGGGGTACAGCTGAGACAGTTTAAGGACAAGTTGGTTGTTGTAAATTAACATATCAAAATTTCATACAATAAGTTCAAACATTTATTTTGAATTGCTTTCAAAGTTTTAACCTAACGACAGACATACTTTTGAATAAACCTCTTCTCTTTTATAGCCTCTTGCTCATTTTTAATCATTTCATCAAAACAAATTTCCAGGGTTTGGTGGAATCTGGGGTAGGAGGTGGGGATGCTTTGTTGGGGGGGAGTAGATGGGAAAGAATGGATACACAGAACTTGAACAACAATAAAGAAAGAAAGAAAGAAAGAAAGAAAGAAAGAAAGAAAGAAAGAAAGAAAGAAAGAAAGAAAGAAAGAAAGTTAAAAGAGCTTTACAAAGTGGGAAAATTAGCATATTAGCCTACATTCAGAGAGAATATAATTAAATAATCCTGGTATATCAAACTGGTTTGATTCTCAGCAAATACATTTTTCATTAGTTATTATCAAAGAGAGAAAGACACAGGGCTTTTCAGACCATGAGAAATGTCAAAGGGTAATTTCCTGTATAGTACAAATGGCTTGATCATTAAAAACTTCCATCAGTGACTAAAGTATCATTCAAAAAAAAGGTTCCAGGGGTTAAAGAACATAAAATGAGAATATTTTCATAATTAATAACTATTGTCAAAGAACCTTCCACTCTGATTGTTTCATTATTTACTAGAAGTAATTTTATTATAGGACAAATATATTTTTATAAAATCTCCATCAAAGTTTACATAGATATAGGGTGAGAAATGTACTCTTTTAAAAACCTTCATTTTCCAACCCCACACTTAAAAAGCAATTGTTAATCCTTGCATATTGATTGTTCCAGGTTTTTCAGGGTCATATATATTTCTTTTTTATGTAAAAAATTAGATCATTTTCCATCATCTCTAAAATTACAGCAATATAACATAGATTTCTAATAAAATTTTAAACTGGAGCATTGTCTGATTTATTTGGTTAAAACTATGATATATATTTCTTTTATTACTGATTTGGGGCAATATTGTTCTATATTTTTTACTTTTTACATTTCATCTATTTGAATTATGTGTATCTTTTGTCAGTTTGTTTTTTAATATCTTTGTTTTGAACTCTGGCTTTTTGTTGCATTTTATACAGACAAATCTACCAACTTTTCCCCTTTCTAGTTGAATCTGTTCCTTCAGTTTGTAAGTTATCATCTTTATTCTCTCTCATAATATTTCTATGCCTTTTAATATTAATGTCAAATGACCCAGAATTTATGTCAGTATGAGTTCTGAGATACTTTTCTTCTTTCTAATTAATCATCAGTCCTTCAATGAATAAACAACACTTTCAAATCGCCCTGGCTGGTGTAGCTCAGTGGATTGAGTGCTGGACTGTGAACCAAAGGGTTACTGGTTCGATTCACAGTCAGGGCACATGCCTGGATTGTGGGCCACGTCCCCAGTAGGGGGCAAGCAAGAGGCAACCACACATTGATGTTTCTCTCCCTGTCTTTCTCTCTCCCTTCTCCTCTCTGTAAAAAGAAAATAAAATAAATAAAAATAAATAAAATCTTTTCTAAAAAACAACACCTTCATATTAGTCATCATAAATGTACTAAGAACCTACACAAATCTGTCTTCAAGGTACAGAAGACATCCTTTAAAAATCCTTCTTTTATTAATTTATTTTTATTGTTGTTCAAAAAAATAAACCAAAGATGTTCTCAATCTCTTTACAATCAAGTTGGTAAAATAACATGCCTTTAGATAAGATAATTAACTACATAAGAATTACACACAACTGAATGTAATACTACCAAATAAATATTGGTTCAAAAAACAATAATATCCCTGGAGAACGAATTGACTGGTCAATGAAAGTTCAAAAATGAGAAAGAAGTGAAGTTATGGCTTTGCATGTTCAAATTTCCAACAAGGTTCTCTGAAACTCAATATGCAATAAGCTTATACTGAGTTTGCATGAGTAAAACGTTTAAATGTTAATAAATAAAATTTCCCATGTACCTCTAATGAAGTTACACACCTAATTAGAACTTTGTTTCCTTGCAGTCCAGTTAAAATAGTGTTAGTTGAGTGTGATAAAGTAGAGATGTTATAATAATCACAAGCTCTGGTTGGCAGTTTCAATCATCTCCGATGACTATAAAGGAATCAATGATTACTACTTAATTTCAATATATTAGTTTGTAATAGGAAGTAAACACCACATGGAGGGAGCTTTAGGCTGTGAAGACAGGTGGGGTTAGGGGAGAAGAATGAGAAAAATATCACAAGGCAGAAACATGCATTGTTTCAGGCAAACATAGAGATGATCTCCCCTAAAAACTGTTGTCATTAATCAAAAAGTTGTAAGAGATCAAATTATGGACAGATGTTGAACAACCGTGAAATCCAGGTCATATTATTCCAGATTGTTTTATTTTGCATAAGCAAAGAGAAGTTTTGGGGACATAAGAAACCAACTTAGCTCCTGAAGAGATGTACCCATTAGATGAGACCAACACTTTCGGGGGCTTTATCACTGAACTCACTCATGTGTCCTAACACTCCTGCGCTTTCCTACTCTCTGATCTGGGGGGACATCACAGTAGTGGAGAGTGTAATTTTCCTATCTTTAATTCTTACTTTTACCTGTTGAAATTTTAAACCAGTTTAAATATATTTGATACTAAGTTTCCCCTTTTTTCCCTGATAGACAAATGCCTCTATCGCCTATTCACCTGGATTGCTGTGTGTTATTAATTATATATTTAATTGAATAACACAATACTAGATTATATATTATTCTTGTTGAATAATCTTATTATTCAAATGATTCTCCCTTTCGTTATTTCATTTGACCTGCACATTCTTTTACAAGGTAAGTGTGTCCATTTGCCTGGTCCTTTCAATGTGCAAATTCTGACCTGTGATACAGAAAGTTTTTCCACTTATAGGTGAGATCATATGGTATTTCTCTTTCACTGCCTGGCTTATTTCACTTAGCATAATGCTCTTCAGTTCCATCCATGCTGTCACAAAGGGTAGGACTCTTTCTTTCTGTCGGTTCCATATTATTCCATCATGTAAATGTACCATAGTTTTTTGATCCACTCTTTTACCAGGGAACCTAACCAACAAAACAAACAAACAAGCAAAATATAACCAGAGACATTGAAATTAAGAACAAACTGACAGCAATCAGAGAGAAGATGGGAAGGGATAATGGGGGAAAAAGGGGAAAGGTTGTCAGGGACATGTACAAAGGACACATGGACAAAACCAAACAGGGGTAGGATCAAGGATAGGGAGTTGGGATGGCTGGGGTGAGGGGAGTGGTGGAGGGAAAATGCAAACAACTGTAGCTGAACAACAATAGAAATAAATAAATATTGAAGGAAGGAAGGAAGGAAGTTGTTCCAAGTACACTTGGGTTAAAATTAGAGTGGAATACTGCTAGAGAACCTCTCTCTCTGGCATTCACCATCCATGTCACATAAAATTTCAAACCTGCCCTGGCTGGTATAGCTCAGTGGATTGAGCGCGGGCTGGAAACCAAAGGGTTGCTGGTTCAATTCCATGTCAAGGCACAAGCCTGGGTGGTGGTGTCAAGTGCCCAGTGAGGGCCATGTGAGAGGCAATCATACATTGCTGTTACTCTCCCTCTCTGTCTCCCTGCTTTCCCCTCTCTCTAAAATAAATAATTAAAAAATCTTAAAAAAAAACCCTTCAAACCCATTTCATGTAAATTTCATGCAGATTTTCTAGGATCATGTAGACCCTAGAAAAGAGAAATCCTGAGCCCTCCAAGAAAGACACCAACTGATACCATAATTTTCTGTTCTAACTCCAGAATCAAGTTCTGTATACCGCATGGTGAAGCAAATATCAAAGTAGAAATCACATATCTAAATTAATAAGAGTGTAGAAGATGCAAGAGTAAAGAATGAGTAAAGTGACCACAGGAAACAGGAGAGTCAAAGTGAGCAGACCCAAGGAAAAAGACTCAGAGGGTACATACAGAAACACAGACAAGAGAGGGAGCAAAAGAAAATATTAGGGAGGATAGTTTGATGCAAGACTTCATCACAGAACTCAGCTTCGTCTCCATGCCCTACTGCAATATCACTGCCCCGGACCCAGAAAGAAGGTGCAGTTATGGGTCATGGACAAGGGTTCCCAAGGGTCTTGAAAACCCAGGTGTGGAAAAAACAGCCCTATCTTAATCTCCTCCTTAATCTCTTCAAGTGAGGGGTCACCCAACACAGAAAATTCTGCCAATCTGGACTCAATGCCGTGTGCGGTTTACTGGCCCCTTGGTGAGTAGAGACGCTTTTCAGAGTGCTGAGTCCAGGGAACACTTAGGGACCCTGGACCACTCTAATTCTTCATTGCAGGAAATATGTTCAGCTGCTCCATCATGTCTTAGAAAACACACTGAATATAGATTCCATCAAATCAGCCTCATCTTTCATTACAAACTGCCATTATTCTGTTCCACACAGTCTTCATGGCAGTTTTCACTTCTTTATTCCTGATGGTGTAAATCAAAGGATTCAGCAAGGGTGTCAAGATAGTGTAAAATATTGTCACTATTTTGTCAGAAGAGAAAGTGGATGGAGGTCGGGCATACATGAATATGCAGGGGACAAAGAACAAAACCACAACAGCAATGTGAGATCCACAAGTGGAGAGAGCTTTCCGCCGCCCTTCAGTACTGTGGGTTCTCAGAGAGAACAAGATGACACCATAGGAGACAAGCAACAAAGAGAAGATTAAGATGCAGATAAACCCACTGTTGGCCACCACCAAAAGGCCAAAGACATGAGTATCCGTGCAGGCCAGCTCTAGTAATGGGTACAAGTCACACACGAAATGATCGATGACATTGGGGCCACAGAAGGGCAGCTGTAAAACAAAGAGAATTTGTATCGTGGAATGCAGGAGGCCCCCTGTCCAGGCCACCACCATCAGAATGCCACAGAGCCTCCAGCTCATGATAGAAGAGTAATGTAAGGGCTTGCAGATGGCCACATAGCGGTCATAGGCCATGGCTGTGAGGACAATCACCTCTGCTCCAGAAAAGAAGTGTCCAGCAAAGAGCTGGATCATGCAGCCTTCAAAGGAGATGGTCTTCCTTTCATGGAGAGAGTCCACAATCATCTTTGGGCTAATGGAGGCAGAGAAGCAGGCATCCAGGAAGGACAAGAAAGCCAAGAAGAAGTACATGGGGGAGCCCCGGAGCACTGGGCTGCTGCTAATGGTCACCACAATGAGCAAGTTGCCCCCAATAGTTGCCATGTAGCTGAACAAAAATATAACAAATACTATTTTCTGAATATTTGGATTCTGTGAAAGGCCCAAGAGGACAAACTCAGTTACAAAGCTTTGGTTTTGCATGATTTCCAAGGAAAAGCTAAAGGCTACCAGAATAAGCATATAAAATCTGCAATTATGAGAAAAAGAAAAATTCACCTGGAACCAGTTTATGATACCATCATATCACAGTCATGGACCAGCTGGTGCATCATGTGAAATGCTCATGACATGCTTCTGTTGTAAATGAGAACAGAAAATTAGAAATTTGTTGAAGGTTGTAGTGGGAGTTCAGGCAGATGTCAGGAGGAGATAAATTATTCAACATTTTAAACTGCCCAGAGCTTCCATGTAGGACAAGTATTCATATGCAGTAGGGAAGAGACATAGATTTTATCTCCACTGCCAAAGCACATCACTTAGCAGTGGTTTCCTGGAGTGAACTGTTGAGGAGGATTCTGACAACACATCCACATTGAGGACAGAGAACTTGTAATGTAATGGTCACTCCTGCCATTAGTATGGAATGGGAGCGGAGTGACTCCCATGCCATCACTGACCAGGAGATGACCTTACTGCAAAGAGAAGAAAAAATAACCCCTAGTTTAAGAGTCATTTGAAATTCGTCACTACTTATGCAGTTTTTTTAACTCTGAACTGAATTGGGCCTTTATGATGAATACAGAAAGCAGACTGACAGCTAATGGAGGGGAGATGGGTTAGGGGACTGGGTGAAAAGGAGAAAGGATTAAGAAAGACAACTCATGGACACAGACTATAGCAGGGTGACTACCAGAGGGAAGGAGAGGTGGGCACCAGGCGGTATGTGGAAGAGGTTACAGGGTGAATATTGGTGATAGAAGCAGGCTTGACTTTGGATGGTGAACACACAATACAATGTACAGGTGATGTATTTTAGATTTGTACATTTGATGTCTATATAATTTTATTAACCAATGTCACCCAAATAAATTCATTTAAAAAAAGAAAAGGAAAAAGATGAGTTAATTCATTTCCTATAAAAAAGAAAGCTCTGTGGAAAAGTGCCTAGCGCCATACTAACACGTAACAAGTATGCACATGCTGAGTTGGGTTCTTTCTTCATCCATCATTTAAAAAAAGAACAGTTGTTTATAAAAAATAGTAATACCGATTTAAGGGTATTGTCAGCATGACCAGGTTAAATAATGTAAAGAAAGCGGCTGTTTAAGAAAGAGTTCTAGGAAACAGTCCATGTTATATCTCATCATCCTTATTTTCTTGGAAGACAATCCATGATTAAAGAGAAAATGTCACATAACATGCTGCGTCTGGAATTTAAACACAGAATCCCGGCTCCAACACTTAAGTATTCCTAATGGATCAAGAGAGAAGAGAGCAGAGCTGGCCCTTCTCCTGCCTTCATCCACCTGTGGAAATCTAAGTCTTCTGATCCCTTTGCTCATGCTTGAAGGAGGCCCCTTGATGGAAGACACAGAGCAAGTGATGTAGGTTCAGAGAGTAAGAGTCCAATGACTACAGATACAAATCGGCAACAACCACACAGGTGAGGAATAGAACCAGTATGTTGAGTATAGCTAGTCTTGAGGCTTTTTAAAATATTTATGAATTACTTATACTTTGTGGCCCAATCTGATATTGTACAACTTGCTATTTATATGACTTTATTGTAAACTAAGTATGTTCATGTATAACCTACATGCTCATCCCACAGGATTATGCTGAGTGTCAAAATGGCAAAATGTAAAACTTGCTAGTGATGAGTGCCCTCACTGATTTCAGTCACTATTCTCTCAATTAGCAAGACAGCCACCTTACCCATGAATCGTCCGGATAATTACTCCAACTATTGACTATTTTCCATAGGTAGACATCAATTTCCAAGAATTATTGTGTCCTCACCCGTACATATTTATGTGTCAAGTGTGTGTACATATACATACAATCTGTTTCTTAAATCGGTACATAAAATAATAACGAGGCTTACTGTGAGAATTAAAAATAAGCTGAATTTTGTGAAAACTATTCAGAGCTAACAAAAACAGTTTACAATAAAGATACAATTGTTTATGGTAATATACATCTTTGTGTTTACTTTAAAATAACCATTTCCATTACATTCCCAAGGTACTAGAGATTTAAAGAGAGCATCACTGTGAATACCATCTTCAGCTACAAATTGTCACCAAGAAAACAAGAGTATACAGCAAACCCTATAAGGTCATTGCATCAGTCATTGACCATTTGTTAAAAAGTACAGGATTCCAATGTATGATCCAGCAGTTATCACCTTATCAGCAATGAACATGGTGGGCATATATTCTTTCAAATTAGTTTTTTGGGTTTTTTCAGATAAATTCCCAGAAGTAGAATCACTGGGTCATAAGACAATTCCATTATTAATTTTTGAGGTAACTCCATAGTGTTTTCCACAGTGGTTTCACCAAACTACATTCCCACCAACAGTGCCCCAGGGTTCCCTTTTCTCCACATCCTCACCCTCACTGAAGGTACATTTACACAACAGAATACTACTGGGTTGTAAGAAACAAGAAAAGCTTCCCCTTTGCGACAGTATGGATGGTCCTGAAGAGCATTATTCTGAGGGAAGGAAGCCAGTCAGAGGAAGTCAAGTACCACATGATCCCACTCATAAGGAATCTACTGAACAAAATGAACAAACAAAAAAAATAGAGACAGAAACATAGGTAGGGAGCTCAGGCTGACAGCTGTTGGGGGTGAGGTCTGCTGCGTGGGGGAAGTGAGGGGACTGAACAAAAAAGAAAAAAGAAAAGACAGAACAACAATGGCCACAGAAAACAGTGTGGATATTGTCAGGGAGAGGGCAGTTGGGGGGCGTGGTGGAAGGTATGTGGGGATAAATGGCAGCAGACAGAAACTAGACTTGGGGTGCTGAACACACAATACAGTGTACAGATGATGTGCTGTTGAATTGTGCGCCTGAAAACTGTATGATTTTGTTAACCAGTGTCACCCTGATCACTTCAATAAAAAGAGGGAAAATTATATTAAATCTAAAGTTGCAATCAAACAATGATTTCATGTAACCCTTTCAGAAATACTTTAACAAGTATTTCCATGATTGTAAACTTGTTTCTACTCCTTTTTTCAGAACCCAATCCTAAAATATTTTCTGAAGGTGAAATGAGATGATGCATGTCTTTTATAACAGTAAAAATTTAGAATTATATAAAAAGTTCAATAATAGGAAGATGTTTATGCAAACCAGAATACTGCAAATTAAATGCTGTGAATTCTAAATAATACAAGTATATAGATGGTCAGGCATGTTTATAATATGTTAAATGAGAAAATAAAAAGTTGGAATAATTCTGCTTCTTTGCACAGACATTTTGATATAATTTTAAAATCTAGAAGAGAACAGATGGCAGACTTACGTTCAGTATGTAGAGTTAACATTAAGGATCAAGGTTCAGCCCTGATTGATGCAGCTCAGTGGGTTGAGTGTCATCCCGCAAACCAAAAAGACTCAAGTTTAAAACCCACAACACCGTATTTTCCTTTATCGTAACAGTTAAAAACAAAGGAGATGGGTTTTCAGTATAACTTAATTATCTCCAGTATAATTCATTTGCACAAGTGGAACTAACATGCTCACATAACATAGAATCTTATACTAAAAATTGTAAACTAACGTAAATCTTCCATAAATAGCTGTATCATTGGTCCAGCCCCTCCCAATCTCTATATTCATTTTGAAATTAATCTGAAATTCATATACTCCAAGAGGAAACAGCTGATTCTGTTCATATTTTTCCTAGAAGATTCCAATGTCTTTCCTTTCTTAATAGTAATGTATTTTAATATACTGGAGTTACACCAGGTTGTGCAGGGTCCCTCCCATCCATGGACTGTGGGTTTTAAGCCCCCTCATGGGGCTGTGGCTTTGGGAATTTGGCCTCCCCACTCTCCCCAGTGCCCACTATTTCTTTCTCAGACATTTGGGCAGCAAACTGTTGCTAGCATCAGTTGTCTCAAAAATAATAGAAATTCCTGTTTCAACTTCAAGTACATATCATATTCAAAACCACAGAAAAAATTAATAGTAAGGTTGTCATAAGTCTTACTTTATAATCATATTATAAGCAGTGAATTTTAGATGCATTTATACATACCTATGTGCATGACAGTCACATTTGCATGCCAGTCACATTTGCATGCATTTTTCTGAGTAAATATATTCTTAAACATTAAAAGAATATATTAAAAACCCACTCAAACTACTCTCCTACTTAAGTTCCTTAAATCCAGTGTATTCTTTACTTCAGCAGTAAGACATTTATTCTCTATCTAGCTAATCATGTTCTGTTTTGACTATCTGGGAAATACTCTCTTCAGATTTCATATCCCTTTCTCTCCTCTTTATAATCCTCTCCTGATGTTCCTAAATGTCTCAACTTGCACACCGTCACTGTTTCTGGAATTTGAAAAAAAAAAACCAACCTTTCTCTGTTTCTACCTATGTCCTTCCTGACAGATGCCTGTCCTTCTTTTCCTTCTATTGCTCTAGCGATTTAGTTCATTTTAACAGAGAGGCAAAGCCACAACAAGTAGCACTGAAGCATTTTAAGTTCAGCCATGCAACTATTCCTCAACAATTCTGATGCAGAAATCTAAGGCTATTTATGATATCAAATGCACTTGGGGACAATTAAGTGAACGTATTTAAAATGAGAAGATTCTGCTCTGTACTTGAGTGAGACACTCTTTCCTATTCTTAATGAACTGCTGTGTGCCTTCACTGGGGATTTATTATGGGAATATTAGTGCAATATTATATCAATAATTGTGAATGGTAACCAGCAGTTGAATTATCATGCTCCCACAATAGTATTCTTATACAGCCTCTGAAAATTCCACTTTTTAATCTAAAACACCAGATGGGAATAGTCAAAACTATAAAGATTCTGAGAGCCAGAAAGGTTATATAACTAGTCCAAGTGTGCACAGTTAAATGATAGACTCACACATTGCATTAAACCTCAGAACCTGGACCATGACACACATACTTTTAAGGAGAGCATCACAACTTCAGATTTTCTCAAAAAAGGAAAAGCTGTGAATAATACATCTCACCATGTGTGAGTTCCTTGAAAATACTGGTGATGGCAATCTGTATTGTCTATAAATAAAAGTCCACTCAGTGGCTGGAAAAAAAAAGTGAAGATCCTACCCAACTCTTACTTCTACATCTAAGAGAGAGAAACAACAACTCTGACAGACTAACTAGAGAATGTTCCCCACTGCTTCAAGTACCGTCATCAACCTGGTCTCAGGGAAAACAATCAATGATGAAGTAAATGTTTCTTCCTTGATTTTCAATTGGAATTTAAAGAGATTTCCTGGAGAGATCATGAACCTTTAGAATTGCCTCTGAGTTACCATCAGAGTTTGGAAATTGGAAATCAATGAAGCTAAAAAGTTTAGAAGAAGAACATGGCCCAAAAAATAAGAGGAGAAAGCCTTAAGGACAATCTTCAAAATGTGACTAGTGACCAGTTCTCTGTTTGAACATTTTCACGTCATCCTAGAGAGGCGTATTGTGAAGTGGGAAGACTAGAGGAGGCAGAGTCTAAAAGACTTGATTTTATCGCTGAGCTGGATTGAGTCTCACTTTTTTCTGTAAAAAAATGGAGTAAAGATCCAATAAAACTTGTTTCTACATTCAGAGAGTTAAAGCATATAAAGAACAAAATGTTTCATAGTTGGCCTTAAACAATAGTAGCGCACTCCCTTCACTTAATATTTTCACTGAATTCAAAGTCCAAATTAAACTAAAGTACTCTTATACAATAGATCCAAACAATATTTATCTTACTAATTTTTAGGAGTAAACATAATTTCTTCCTTACACGCTGTCTGTCTTAAGTATCAAAAATTATCAGATGACAGTTGATCCCCATGAGAAAATCTTGATGGTGAGTGCAAAGGGACATCTTAGCATTCTTTAAAACTATTCACAAACCAGCAAAACTCCATCCACTGAGAAGGTCAGACCACCTTACATATCCTCTTCCAGTTCTGCACCTTCCAAGTTCGCTGTTGACCATTTATAACTTGTGCCTCATCAATCTCCTCACTCCTCCACTGAGTACTTGGTATGGCCCATAAGACACAATCTTCAAAGTTTCCATAGTTTCCCTCTTCAAACGCTCTTCTTTGTCTTAGAGTGGAAAGAACATTTACTCAGTACTCTTCTTATCCTTACCCCTGGCTTAGTGTCATCTCCTAAACATGTATCATTTAGTCTACATTCTGTAGAACCCTTTCTCACCAGCTACTACAAACTTGACCATTTTTTATTAGATTAAGCATCAATTAAATTCTCTTCCAGACCTAGACTTTGTAGGAAAAATTTCTGTTTCTTATGAATTTAACAGCATGCATAAAGTAGAACAAAGCTTCCCCAAAGAGCCAATGAATAATGCTCTGACATTACTGTATGGTCAAATTATGGAAGGGATACTTCCAGATGACCAATGAGTTTAAGAAAGGTTTATTCGTAGAAAGTATCATGAGGCAGAATGTCATAGTGAGAAGCATGGCTTTCAAAGTGTTATGCAGTAATGTAGAGTGGTCTGGTAATTCCCATGTACACAGGGGCATAATATAATGTTGCTGAAATATATAGCTACATGTGAGATAAGTCCACAAAAAGTTTGTCATAATCTTTCTTGAAGGATAAAGTCAATCTGTAAGACTGATGATAATATTATCAACAGACATAAACAGGCAAGTCTGTTTTGTTGAAAGATGGCAGTACTGAGTTTTGGAAGACCTCAATTCAAGTTTTGTAGCTGAAACTCTTAGCTCTGTGAACTGAGGCAAGTAAATGAGCAAACCTCCCTTGGCCTGAGTTTGCTTCTCTGTAAAATGAGGATAGGAATATTGAAACTGTCAACTTAGTACGTGGATAAGTCACCTAACTCACCTAAATATATCTGGTTGATAATAAAGCATTTATTATATGTAAAGATATGTATCACACCTCCAGAGCAACAGCTTTGGAACCTCGGCATACGCACTTTTGTTGAGATTAGATACAAGAATGTTCACCTTTGTTGCTTCAAATAGCTCCTCAAGTCTTTGAAAGGAAAAAGAAAATATAAAACTTCCTTTATATACAAGAAAAACTGTGAGCCATAAGGAATTTAAGAAAATAAGGCCAAATTAAGAGTAATTTGAGTAATTTCAAATTTTATGGGTTATTTTCAAGTCAAGAAAAAAACAGAGATAGCTCATGAATTATTATTTCTTCCTTTTGTGGGTGGGGGTCTTTCTTTTTGCTTTTGGTAGGTGCCTAGTGCCAAACAGGAAAAAAATCAGCAAGGATTCTCTCATTTCCCAAGTATCTCATTCCTCATATATTCTAAGAATTTCTATCCTCTTTGCTTTACCACAAGCTAAATAAAAATAAAAGAATCTTGATATCGAAGTTCTATGGAAAAGCCAATTTTATCCACATAAAATATATAAAGAGTTTAGGAACATAGCAGTGAGACTCTGGAGAAAAACTTACTCTAACAGGGGTGCCCAACCTATGGCCCACGGGCTGTGTGAGGCTCAGGATAGCTATGAATGCAGCCCAACACAATATTATAAATTCACCTAAAACATTATGAGATCTTTTGTGATTACATGTCACAGTGTATTTAATGTGTTGCCCAAGACAACTCTCTTCTCAGTGTGGCCCAGAGACACCAAAAGGTTGGACACCCCTGCTAGAATTATCACAGTGGGGATTATCACTGTTTTTTCCACTGCATATCCTGGATCTATGCACACAAACATCGAGGCTGTGGAAAAGTACATGAAAAGTTATCAAAAGCATAATAGCAGATAACCTCGAGGATCATCCATACCATCGCAAAAGATAGATTTCCTTTCTTTTTACAGTGAATAGTATTCCACTGTGTGAATGTACCACAGCTTTTTTATCCACTTGTCTACTGATGGGCACTGGGGCTGTTTCCTGATCTTAGCTATTGTAAATACTGCAGCTATGAACACAGGGTGCATATATCTTACAATCATCATGGCCTGAGGGAAGTGATGTGGTACGGGCTGTGTTGAGGTGGACAAAGGAGGAAAAATAGGGACAATTGTAATACTGTGTAAACAATAAAAACAAAGTTTAAAAAAATTATCAAAAGTACCTAGCAAAAGAGGGGGGTGAAGATGGCAGCGAGATAGGTGGGAGCGGAGTCCACTTCCTCCTGCCCATTGGTGAAACACCTAGCCTATTTTCTGAGGAACAGAGCGAACACCCAACGGTATTCCAGCATATATGAAGATTGGTGACCAAGATTATAGGAGAAATTTACAGATCAGATGGTAAGGAGAGTGCTTTGGAACAATAAGATCACAGGAACCCACGTGGGGAGCAGGGCGGGCTGTAGCACCAGCCCGGTCTGCTGCAAGCTTCTTGGGAGAGAGCCAGGTTGGGATGGATGAGAGACCAGGTGCTTGTTTGAACTGGCGGGAGTAAATAGGAAGAATTTTTCAAAAAGAAAAATAGAAAAAAATAGGCACTTTGCGGCTGTTTGGAGAGACCCTGCCCCCAACAGCCCCAGGGTCGTTGAGCGCCTGGGGATCTGAGGACCGGGGTAGTCGGCCCCGCACTCTCCAAAAGCACCGGGGTGAGTGCAGAGATGGTGGTCCTTGGGCTGATGGCAGCTTGCACTCCCATCAAGGAGAATTGGAGACTGTATGAACCAGGAACAGTTCCCAACCGGCTGCCCCAGGGCCAGTAACAGCTTGAGCAGCCAATCAAAGGAAATTAGGGACTGTGTGCACCCGTTGATCTACAGCCCACCCATTCCCACTCCAAAAAACACCAAGGGTGGTGCACAACTGGGACCCCTGTCTGGTGGCTTGCCAGCACCCAATCCAAGAACAAAGGGGACAGTGAACACAGGTAAATGGAGTTCACACCCAGAGAGCAGGGGCAAAGCGCTGGCCACTCAGCCCCTGTGCACAGAGCCCTGCAGGACCAACTGGCTTTGTAGGAGAAAGGCAGAAGTGCCCCGCTGTGGAGTGGCAGTCCTCACAAAGTCGTGACTCAGTGTGGGGGATAAACTACCCAGAAGGGGCGCTGAGAGTACTTAGCATCCAGAACATCAAAGAGCAAGAAGGCGGTGGGTGAGTTGCCCCTAATTGGAGCACCTCAAAAAGGCACAATAAGAGACCTAGTCTGGACCCAGAAGCACACCTAGGAACTAGGCTGGAAGCTAGACAACAGCCAAGAGTGCATCTCAGGAAGGGAGAAAAGTGAAACTAGTATCTTCCCAGCCTGATGCAGCCATCAAGACCAAAAGAACAGGCCTCGCCTGACCCCTTTAAAGCCAGCAGAAGTGGATTTTTTTTGTTTGTTTTTCAATCCTTCTTTTCTGTCCTTCTTTATTTTTTAAATTCCTTCTTCCTCCCTTTCCTTTGTATTCCTAGTCTCCTCCTTTTATTTCTTTTTTTTACTCTTTTTTATTTTTTATTTATTTTTAACATAAAATTTTTTTTAATTTTTCTTTTAATTCATTCTTCCTTTCTTTCCTTCTTTCTTTTTTATTCCTCCTTTCTTCTTTCCTTTCCTTATATTATTCTTTCTCCATTCCTTCTCTCCCTTTTTTTCCCCTTCTCTTCTTTATCCACAGGTGAGACAACCTAGAGCTGTGAAAAGACCAGAGTTAGACCCAGACAGGGGTCAGCCCAAAAAACAGAGACAGTGAGATAAATTTCACTTTTCTACTCCAGAGATCTTGCAAGGTGGGAGCAGGGAACACCAGTACACCTGCTGGAAGAGGAAATCCACCAACAAAGGAACCACCAATACAAAACAACAGAAGAAGGTGAAGGAGGAAGTGGAACTCACACTAACCTCAATCCAGGACGGAATGCATAATACACCAGTTGTTGGAGAAATTACCCACAACAAACAATTTAACAAGAGAGAAGCCTCAAAATCTTGTTCACACTGAAGAATCAGCTTGAACACAACCTGTCCACACCTGCACAATGGAATTCAAGGTGTGGTGGATGCTGTGACCCTCAGTTAACTAGCTGGAGGAAAGGACCCACCAAAGAAAGACCCAACGACAACCAAAACCCAAAGACATGCAGAGAGCCAACATAAATGACAGTCCAAAACCTGCGAGCTCAGGAGATTAAGGAGACTACACCACTGAATCTCGCAGGTATTCTACCATAGAAGTTCATACCATAAAACCAGGGAGTCAGAATAGATCAGTTTAAGAAACAGAGGCTATCAAGAAGAGTCTCACAAACAATGGGAAGACAAAGAAACAATCCCCAAATGAAAGGAAAGGAGGAAGCCCCCAAAAGAATGATAAATGAAACAGAGGTAAGCCAGTTATCACATATTGAGTTCAAACCATTGGTCATCAGGAAGCTCAATAAGCTCAATGAGCTCACAGAGAATTACCAGAAACTACAGGGAAACTATAAAGAACTCACTCCAAACTATATCAACATGAAAAAGGAAATAGAGACTATCCACAAGGGTCAAGAGGAAATGAAGAATACAATACCTGAACTGAAGAACACAATAGAAGGAATCAAAAGCAGGCTGAATGAAGCAAAGGATCGGATCAGCGAGCTAGAGGACAAGGTAGAAAAAAACACCCAGAAAGAGCAAGAAAAGGAAAAAAGGTTCAGAAAGAATGAAGAAGGATTAAGGGAAATGCAGGACAAAATGAAACATAATTATATTCGTATAATAGGGAAGCAATCCAAGTGCCTATCAGCAAATGAGTGGATCAAGGAACTATGGTACATTTACACAATGGAATTCTATGTAGCAGAGAGAAAGAAGGAGCTTATACCCTTTGCAACAACACGGATGGAATGGAGAGCATTATGCTAAGTGAAATTAGCCAGGCAGTGAGGGACAAATACCATATGATCTCACCTTTAACTGGAACATAATCAGCAAAAGAAAAAAGCAAGTAAAACATAACCAGAGACTGAAATTAACAACAATCTAACTATAGTCAAATGGCAGGGGGGAGGGGACTGTGGGGAGAAGGGTTTTCAGGAACCACCATAGAGGACACATGCACAGAACCAAGGGGGAAGATGGAGGCAAGGGAGGAAGGTGGGTTGGAGGAGTCAGGGAGAGGGGAGGGGAGAAAATGCAGACAATTGTAAATTGAACAACAATAAAATAATTTTTTAAAAAAGAATATAGAATTGATATGATTGATCAATGACCCGATTTGAAAGCTATCGCTGAAAACATGGATCAAGAATCAAATTTTGATCTACTTATTATGTTTAACTGACCAAATTAATTGACCAAACCTCTCAAGGATATTTAGTCAATAACACAAACAGCTAGGTAATCAAAGAAATGGGGTTTGCTTTAAATACTTTTAAAGTATTCATGTGACTATTTTAATATGGTTCATGTTTAGTGAAGTAATATATTTTACTTTACATCTCGACTATAGCATTAATACTTAAGGAGAAATCTTCTCCCAGGTAAAGAAATACAGGATTGGGCACTTAATCAACAATGAACAACAAATCACTTCACCAAGCTGTTAAAACAGTTTGTCCCTAAGGCTGCTTGTTCAAAAATAAATTCATTGAGGAATCGTGCTCTAGAGAACTGAGACCTTCTGCGTGATTTCTTCCAGTGCATTCTATATTTTCAGAGGCTTCTCCTGGCCAATCGCTTTAGGGAAACTAGTCAAAAAATAGCAGTCTAACAACAAAGATCAGATCCCTTAATAACAGTGAAATCATACTATTGCACAAACATCCCTTCAATACCCTGGAACTTGAACGAGAGATGGGGGAGCTCTGAACAGTTCTATGTACCAGTTCCTCCAACGGGATCATCTGGGTGACCTATCCTCAGATTCACTGACTCTTTCTTCTGCTTGTTCAGATCTACTGTTGAGACACATTAGTGGATTTCTTACTTCAATTATCGTCCATAATTTATTTGTGTTCTTTTTCACAATTTTCATCTATTTACTGATACGTCACTTACTTTTCAGACATAGTTTAGTAGTTTTCTCCTTCAGCTCTTTGGTCATGGTTTTCTTTAGTTCTTTCAATATTTTAAAATAACTACGGTCTTTGTCACTGATCTTACAAGTTTTCCCACTACTCAGAAGCATCAGACATGATAAAATGATGAAATGAGATGGTGAAGGCTCTATGACAGTGCCACTTGAGGCAAAAGACATCACAAATGATGTTGGTTTCTTATCCTAAATGATATGGTGTATACTTCAGCCAAGCCTATACTTAAATCACTCCATCGCTCCTGTAGTAAGAATGGACGAAACTTAGTGAATCAAATGTGAACTTCAGAATGATCTTCATCATTCTTACACCTATTATTCATGATAACCCACATAAGATACTGTTGATTCAGTTACTTGGAAGTTTGAACTTATGTTTGAAAGCCCTCGAGTCCACAGAGGAATACTTGTACCAATGAACCCAGTCATTGTTCCATTAGGTCTTAAATGGAAAATGTTCATGGTTATGTTGGGTTCCCCAGGCTGATGAAACAGGAAGAGCCCTGTACTCAGTTGAGTGCTTGGGCCTGATTAATAACAGAAAATTGGGTTGCTACACACAAATGAAGTCATGAAATACAATATCTCCTTCTACTCATATGCCCAGTAGAGAGTAATGAGAAACGAGGGGGAAACAACAAAACAGAACCATTATAGATTTGATTTCTATGGTATTAAGGTTTGAATCACCCAATATGGATAATATGCTCTGACTAGCAAAGAGGTTAGCAGAAAGTGAAAGTAATACAAAATTGGGGATTGAGAAGTTATGATTGTTAACTTTGATCCCATGACAAGCTGCAGAAATTTAGACTGAAGTGAATGTTTTATTTCATGTAATCATTTCTTTAGCTCTTTCTCTTTCCCCCCTCTGCTACTTCATATGAAGAGCATTGGTGGTTCACATTTCAATTAGGTTTGAAGTGGGGGTATGTCTGAGCTGAAATAAATTGATGACATGGAAGCTAAAGGGACTTTTTATGTTTCCTGTGTTGGGGACAGAGTTTTACTTCCCATCCAAAGTTGTAAGTGAATAGCAGAAGCAAAAAGGGTTGGGTGTCATGGATGTGCCACAGTTGCTCCTTTTAGCTCCAACTCTAATCTTTTCCACGTTATTCTGGGCCCTAAGAAGCTGACCACTAAAATGATCATGAACTTTGCCATTGTTTAAGTTCAGCCAATGGAAGTAAATAACAGGAGATCAGAGAGTGAAGAGACATCAAGGTATTAATTCCTCTGCCACTTTACCTCATGGGCAAGATTGCAAATGGCTGTCTCTCTGCTCAACACACAGCTCCTGTCAGATGACCCTCCTTTTTCTGTTACAGTTATTCCCATATTCTGAAAAAATCTATTCCTTTTTCCCCTTAGTAACTGGGATAGTAATGACGTCCCACCGTTGCTAGTCCTGGGTACTTCACCACTTTTTAAAGGTTTTTTTTAATACTTTTTATTGTTGTTCGAGTACAGTTTTCTGCCTTTTCCCCCCACCCCCTCCTACTACCCATCCCCACCTCCCTTCCCTGTTTCCACCCACCCTTCTGATTGTCCATGTGTCCTTTATAATTGTTCCTGCAAACCCTCCACCCTTTTCCCCTATAATTCCATCTCCTCTCCCCTTTGGTCTTTAATGTTGTAAACTATTTGTGAATAGTTTCCAGTTGTTCCTTTCAAGAGTGACATCTGTTTCTTGGAGGACACTTGAGATGATAATTTTTAATGAACACATTTTTGTAGGGAAATACCAAGGAATCCCCATTGATGCTTAGAATAAGTACACGTTTCCTCTACTCACACTTATTATATCATTTTTCCACTGTTAAGTAATATAAAATGAGAAATATGATATAAAATGTTAGAAAGATAGTGGAAAGAAAAGTCATTAATGATATCATTACTGCTCAGCAATATTCCAAAAGTTAACTGAATCTTAAAGACCTAAATAAATACTGAGATTTTTCATGTTCTTACAAAGAATCATTCGATATGATCAAGATATCAATTGTCTTCTAAATTAATTAGACATTTAATATACTGCCTTCAAAATCTTAGGAGGTTTCTAAGACCTCTGAAATTATTCTAATAATTATGTGGAAAATAGTTGTTGGAAATAGAAAGTGTTGTTTTTAATAAGATTGTTGTACAGTAGGCCTCTTAACAAATATCAAAAACTACTTACAACCTGGCTGGTGTAGCTCAGTGGATTGAGCGTGGGCTGGGAACCAGAGGGCCCCAGTTCGGTTCCCAGTCAGGGCACATGCCTGGGTTGCGGGCCAGGTCCCCAGTGAGGGCAATGTGAGAGGCAACCATACATTGTTCTTCCCCCCTCCCTTCTCCTCTCTCTGAAAATAAATAAATAAAATCTTAAAAAAAAAAACTACTTACATGACCTAAAATAATGCAGTATTGGCTTGGGAATAATAAACCAATCAAAAGAACAGAGTGTAGAAATAGGTACAAAGTATTTGGACTTTATCATAAATATGATATATCAGATCAGGAAAGTAGGTTACATTTTTGAAAAATGTGTTGAAAAACTTGGTTTTATCACAAAAGAAAGCCCTTTGTAAAGTGGATTTAAATTCTTTACACATATGCGCACATACAAACGCACACATATAAACACAAGCAGGAGTGTAACTGATAATACATCTTGAGGAGAAAACTATAACCATCCAAAAAGGGACCATGCAAACAGCCTACTGAACACAAAGTAATTTCTTTCAGGATGTCCATAGCAGCACAGGGTAGCACACTGGCTAAATGGGTTCAAAACATGTATGTATTAGACATGGAATTATACACAGCAGGGAAGTGGGGACTACAGAGATGTGCAGCAACATGATTGAATCTTAGGAAGTCAACATTGCAGATAGAAGACTCAAAAAACTATGTAGCATAATTTTAATAAAGGTAAGGAATATGAAACTGTACACTCTATAACTTAAAGAGACATACATATGCAATTAAACTATTTTTAACTATGATTAATAAAAAATTCAATATTGGGATTAATTCCAGAAAAAGAGAGAGGACTGGTATACACAGGTAATTTGAATATTGATTGTATTCTGGGTATAAATTGCATATATTATTGGTATGCATGAAAAAATACATAATAAAATTTTAGAGCAAGAAAAGTTCTAATTTTCTTTAGTTACCAAAAAACTGTTACGAAACATAGATGATATTCCTACAATACAGTGAAACCAATTCCATCTTATTTCCAGTTTGTGATGCTCCATAGGAAAAAAATATTTTTAAAGATCAGATTGTAAAACAAAATTTTGCTCATGTAAAAAACAATCATTATTAAGTCTATAATTTTAAGTATTGAAGTTGAATGCAACTTTTAGAGAGCACATTGCTGTACAAAATAATACATTTCTTTTCACAATCTTCAGTATCATGAAGACAAAATAAGCTTCATCTACTCTTTGAAGAGTAGCAAAAATGCACATAATAACTAGTGAGGAAAAGCCTGAAATATGTTTACAACTTTGATTAGTTCAGTATTCTGTACTCTAGTCAAGAGCTAGAATCTGTTTTCATTGCCGGCCATCCCATTTGGGTTCATCCCAACCTGTGACTACATCCAACATCCCATCTAACAGAACTGTTCATGGTTGTGCATTTAACCTAATATAGTATCATCTCCCATCTAAACATCCTGAACTTCGAATGCGCGGGCGTCAAAATGAGGAACAGAAGTAATCTTGAAGACAAAATGCTTAAGGCAGCTGGAAAAATCTGTTGTATGCATACGATAACAAACACTAAAATTTTGAAATAAAGTGCAAACTGACAGTAACCTGAGGAGAGGGGGGAGAGGGATACTGGAGGAAAATAGGGAAAGGGCCATCAAGGAACACATATGAAGGACACATGGACAAAGCCAAAGGGGGTAGGTTCGAGGGGCAGAGGTTGGAATGGGTGGGGCAGGGAAGCATGGTGGGGTGAAAATGGAGACAACTGTACTAGAACAATAAATAAATAAATAAATAAATAAATAAATAAATAAATAATCACTGTTTTAATCTTAGAAAATTGTTCTAAACATAAGCCAAATTGCTTTCTCATTAGTTCGGATAAAAGCAAATTTTCAAAGGTAGACTGTCTTTCAATTTTCAAAGGAAAAAAACTCTTCTAAAGCCCCACTTCAGTATAAACAATAGAGAACGAACTGACAGCGACCAGAGGGGAGGAGGAAGGGGGTTAACAGGGAAAGGGGAAGGGGCAAGCCAAGAAACAAGAATAAAGGACTCATGGGCATGGACAATGTGGGGGCACTGACTGTGGAAGGTGGGGTAGGTGCTACGGGGCAGGCGAGAGCAATGGAGAAAATCAGGACAACTATAAATGAACAATAAAAAAAGTTACAAGGTGAACTCAGTTTATTTTTCTTAATAATAGGAAAAATACCTGTGTCTTTTTATTCATCCTTCAGAATTTCTGTATTAGATTGAGTCTAACCTCAAAGGATAATTTATTGTACTTTTTGATACCTTTGTATGAACAAAGAGAAGCATCCCAAGAGAACTCACTGAGTTGACTAAGTCATCCGTTGTTAGAATGCACAGCCTCTTCATTGCTTCAGAATTAGTAACAAGTGCATACAATATGAATTACACATTCTCATTCTATCTATAGCTAACTTCTTATACCACAGCTTTTTCATAGCATTTGTCATTTCTGAATTTCTCAAAGTGTATATCAGAGGATTCAACATGGGAGTGATAATGGTACAAGCCAAACTTATGAATTTATCAACAGGGAAGTTAGAAACAGGTCTAACATACATAAAAATGCAGGGAACAAAAAAGAGAACAACCACCGTGATGTGGGAACCGCAGGTAGACAGGGCTTTGTGCCTCCCTTCCTGACTGTGAGTTTTAAGGGAACTTAGGATCACTCCATAGGATATTAGTAGACAAATAAAGATGACCATACACATTATTCCACCACTGGCAACCACAGTGATGCCTAAGAAGTAGGTGTCAGTACAGGCAAGTTCTATTAATGGGTACATGTCACAGGCAAAGTGGTCAATGACATTGGGGCCACAAAAGGGGAGATGGTACACAAAGAGAAGTTGGACCACAGAATGCAAAAAACCTCCAGCCCAGGCCACCACCAACAGCAGGATGCAAACCCGTCTATTCATGATGGTTATGTAGTGCAGTGGCTTACAGATGGCCACATAGCGATCATAGGCCATTGCCACCAGAAGGACGATCTCAGCACCCCCAAAAAGGTGTTCCAGAAAGAGCTGTCCCATGCAAGCTGAGAAGGAAATTGTCTTTCGACCACAGAATAAGTCTACGATCAATTTGGGTGAAATGACAGTGGAATACACTGCATCCAGTAGTGACAGATAGATAAGGAAGAGATACATGGGAGAGTCCAGGGAGGGGCTGGCAAGGACAGTCACCACAATGAGCAGGTTGCCCACCATTGTCACCATGTAAGTGAGTAAAAATATGACAAATAATGCTTTTTGGCCCCCAGGATCCTGAGTGAGACCCAGGAGGACAAATTCTGTCACATTGTTACTATGTCCCATTCAGTCTTCTCTAAAGCCTGTTTCTGGGATGAGAGGTCAGGAGAAGGAACCTGTAATGAAACCGTGAACACACTATGAATACATCCATCACACTCTGGAGTACATCTTCATTATTGTATCTTCTGCAGGGGTTTACACACAATGAACATTTGGTGAAGACCTGTGAGTTCTTCTTCCTAATAGCCTATTGCATCTTCCCTTGACAATCCTGTTTCTCCTCTGATGATTTTGTGTGGGCTACAAGTAAGAGGTTCTCCCTCTATATCTTAGTGGATAGTGGACACAGAAAGGTATCAGAGGCCCCACAGCCAGTCGTGTCTTTCATAGTGCCTTATTTAAACTGTCAGTCCTACCTCAAAATTGCTACAGCTATTCGGGGTCATTTATGGTTCCATATAAATTTCTGAAATGTTTGTCCTATATCTGTGAAATATGTGATTGCTAGTGCCCACCAGCAAATGACTGGATCAAGAAAGTATGGTACATTTACACAATGGAATTCTATGCAACAGAGAGAAAGAAGAAGCTTATACCCTTTGCCACAGCGTGGATGGAACTGGAGAGCATTAAGCTTAGCAAAATAAGCCAGGCAGTGAGGGACAAATTCCATATGATCTCACATTTAACTAGAACATAATCAACAAAAGAAAAAAGCAAGCAAAATATAACCAGAGACACTGAAATTGAGAACAATCTAACAATAGCTAGAGGAGAGGGAGAAGGGAACTGTGGGGAGAAGGGTTTTCAGGAACTACTATAAAGGACACATAGACAAAACCAAGGGGAAGGGTGGAAGCAAGGGAGATGGGGTAGGTGAAGGGGAAGGGAGAAAATGCAGACAACTGTAATCGATCAACAGTAGAGTAATTTATGAAACTAAATACATAAATACATAAATAAATAGACAAACAAACAAACTGTCAGTCCTAGGAATCCAAGGCAGCAATGACTTACTTGCTGGTGGTGGCAAAGAAAATCTCTCAATAAATTGGCATGAAGTCAATCCTCTGAGTTGGTAGTATTTGTGGTAGAACCTTTATAATATAATTGATTTAGTGCCAAAAATAATGTCTCTTTGGTAATAACACATTTAACACTATGATAATTTGCTATAGATATTCAGTCCTTTATGTCTCAAAGGATATCCAGTCTTCACTGATCTCCCATGAAATTCCACAGACTGGAATACATCATGACATTATTGGCACATTGTTCCCTAAAGCAATTACTCAGTTGACTCTGTGACTATCAGGAACTTTTCTGTTTCTTTTTTTTTTACCCTCAGCTTTTTAAGAAGTTGTAATTCTCTCCATGTAATCTGTGTCTGCCCCACAACGCTTAACACACAGACACTATTTAGATTTCCACCAAATAGTTTGTAACTTCACTGACTCATGACTGTCATCAACTCTTACATTACCAGTGGGTATTATTTTTTTCAAACCTCTTGGGGTGACCTAGGTATTGAGTATGGAGAACACAGGCACTGAAAAGAGAGGTGGAAGACAGTGAGACGTGGTTATATTTATAATTCCTCCGAGGTACTGAGAGTGCTCAGAAATGGAGCATGGTGTCCAGGTTCCAAAAATCAGCATACACAAGGGAAGACCCCAAAGTCAGTGTAAGAAGGCATGGGGTTGAGTTATTTCTAAACATAATTGCAAGTCTGTCTCAGTTTGCTCTTTGGAAGGTAAAGGGCTGGAACTAGACAATCCTGGAAACCTTGTCCAGTCTTACCTTCCATGGCACTCTTTGTGCAACCCTATCTTACATTCTATTCTACTGACTTTTTCATATTTTTATAATAAAATAGAAATGTCCAAGACTATAACTGTTCCTTAAAAACTGTTACCCAGTGGTAAGTGGGATTTTATCATTACAGAGACCTAATACTGATTACAAGTTACTCTATTAAGTGTAAACTTATTTAATACCCAAAACACCCTTTGGGAGAGAGTGTAGGACAGTGATGAATCACAAGGACTCTGGAGACACATGGCCTGTGTTGAAATCCCAGCTTCTCCACTTACTACTATGTGACCCTGGGCAACCTAATAAACTTCTCTGTGGCTCAATTTCCTCCTTTTTAGAACAGGGATACCAATAGAACCTGCCTCTTGGGTTGTTGTTTTATTGCAAGTACATACCTAGAATACTGGCTGGCACCCAGTAAAGGTTCAATAAATGATAGCTATCATTAGTGTTCTTGAATGCTTCACTAGGAGCATTGTATCACAAGGAATCATCTGGATGTTTGTCAACACGGTAAGAACTATAGACATTGGTCGAGGATAAAAAGAATATTATAATTTAT